>JAFBJS010008051.1:86827-165763 GCA_016785265.1 Paraplagusia blochii | reverse complement strand
GGAATGAGGTGATTAGAGGGACAACACAGACAGGAAGGTTTGGAGAATAAGCTAGAGAAGACAGATTGAGATGGTTTGGACATGTTCAGAGGAGGGACAGTGGATACACTGGTAGAAGAATGATCCTAGAGATGGAGCTACCAGGAAAGAGACAAAGAGGAGATTGATGGATGCAGTGAGGGAGGACAGAGAACAAGAGATGAGATGGGAGATGATAAACTTGGCTTTAGGTATTGCCGAAAAGAGAAGTTCCACGTATGAGTCAACTGTGTTTTTTGATGGTTAAAAATACGTTTCTAATAATAAAGATTCATAACACCCACTAAATAGAATGTTAGTTTAGTCATGCTCCTTTTTTTGGGAGAGTAGCAATGAATTTATTTGATCATGAAACTATTTGTAAGGAGGAAAAGTTCAGTACAACTTGTTTATTTTCCCTGTCCTCCTCCATCCTCTACACATGACTGTGTGACTCAGACTTGTTAACAGGTTGTCCTTGATCAAGACCAACACAAATTACCCAGAGTGCCATCCTGGCCTTGGCCACTCACTTCCTGACAGCAGCAGAGTGAGGCCTGCTCCTGGCTGAAAGTGAGACCAGAACCTGAAGTTATTGGTGTCCATCCCTGGCCATCCTGATGTCGTGGCCGACACTCCGCCAGAGGAAACCAACCATCACACTCGGCCACCCTAATGCTGCTGATGAGAAAGAGCGCCTCCCAGGCCTGCACGCCCTAAAGCTGTGGCCACTCAGTGTCTACTTAACCTGAGTTGACAGACTGTCATCCACGCCACACACACACACACACACACACACACACACACACTGACACATGAAGTGTATACAAAGATACACACATACAAATACCCAAAAAATTATGTTTTATTTGTTTGGCTTTAAAAAAATAAAAGTTTTAGAGCAAATTAATGATAAAAATAATTTAAATTAACCAAACTATCATTTGGGGAATTAATAGTACATTTAATTCGTTCTTTTTTTACCTTCCTAATGAGATTCCTTAACTGGAACATCTCTGAAAATTTAAAAATTAAAAAAGTCAGGAACTAAAATTCAAATTTGAGAAAATTATTCAATGGTTGCTTCTGCAACTGTGATTTGCTGAAAGTTGCTACAAAAAAGCAAAGACATCAATAAAAGACATTGAAGGTTGGGCCACAGGATGGAAAACGTTTCATTCAATATTGTATATAGTCTATTGTACAGACTGTTAAAAATATCTATAATTTATCAGTATTTATTCAATTTTTATTACCAGGCTCCAGAGGAAGTAGTCTCCACCACTGCCACCCAAATCACACTGCACCACAATGTCAGCCTTCCTGTGGGTAGTGAGCCCAGGTCCACTATCTTAGGCCACCAATTGCATTTTTATTTAGTATTATTTATTATTAAACTTTAGCTACTACAAATGGAACAATAAAAGAAAGTTGTACCTTTACTAAATGACAGTCATATATATATGTATATAGTTGTATACATATATATATATTTATATATGTATGTATGTATATATATATACACGCAATATATACACACATATACACACACACACATATATATGTATATATATATATATATATATACATATGCATAGCAGCTAAAAGTATCCAAAGTTAGCTGTGGTGACAGACACAAACGTAGTTAAAAGCAACACTTTTAGTAGGTGGTTTTATCAGCAAAGGTAATAAAAAAGTCAAATCTAAAACAAAAGAAAAAGAAATCACATCTAATTCAAGCCCTGGGAGACAAAGAGTGAGGGACGTACAGTAACAGTCATGACTCCCTTAAACTTGAGTCGTCTTTGAGGGCTCCACCAGACCGGGGATGGTATTGTATAATCCAGTTGTTCACAGTGTTTGACAGAGTCTGTTTCACAAATCAAGTATTTTTTTTAGATTTATATGGAAGATTTATTGAGAAGAGCTCATGGTGCAGGCAGTGGGAGAGGAGGTTACTGGATAGTTGATGTTGGTAGGGGGTGAAAGGAAACACCATGGTGTTGATCTCCTGGAATGTGGAATGTCAGAGAGCTGGCTTGACTGGCACCAAACCAAATGCCTTCAGCCCACCCCATCAGCACCACCCCCAGCACCACTCTCACTCTGTCATGTCCCTATTCTAACTCCCCCCCCAATCCATCTCCCTCATCTCTCTCTCCTCCAATGCCCGTGAAACAGGAGAGCTGCCATCTCCGCTTCCTCCGACAGGATCAGCGATCACTCTGCCCAGGTCTCCGCGCAGATGACATTCCTTCCCTCTGCTGCTGCTGCTGTTGCCGCCCGGCTGTTGCAGCGGGCATCCAGAATAGATCTCTGACGTCCGCACGGTTACTAGAATACGCCACTGTCCCGGGAATCAAAGGAACAAAGAGGACAGAGGTGGACACATCAAATACACCTAGAGCTCCCGCTGAGATTGTGAAAAGTGATGCTATCATTTAACTACAAGCAGGGATTTCCTTCCCGACACACATGTCACCATACATACTACCATGATCACAGTCATGTTGTATGTGCAAACTGAGTGTCAATGATGGGGGCGGGATATAAAGAGTGACCGCACTTTGACCCCATGTGTTAATTGCATCCGTGCATCGATTGGACGCAAGAGACCACAGTAGAAAACATGTTGGGGCTGTTTATACAGCCACAAATCCAACCTTTTATTTTAATCATTCTGAAGAGGGAAATGTCAGAGTCTGTTAGAGTTTCTAGATGATCACATCTTCATGTTTCAACTGTCACCGTGACTCCAGCAACGTGTTGGACTGGACACCAACCAGTGGATCAATTCATATTAGCTTTGGCACAGATTTACTCACCATGTTGACCGGGGGTTAAGTCCCAGTGACAGCAGTGAACTCCTGAACTCCAACTGTAAAGATTAGATTTTTTTTTTTTAAGTCATTCTACATTTAATAAAGTCACTGTCCTTCTGCTCTGATAATCACATTTTGTATTGGTCTCTGTTGGGATTATATTTAAGCCCACTACAACAACCTTTTTATTTATTTATTTATTTTTGCTGAGTATAGACTTTGTTACGCTTTTAGTGTCTTCAACGACATGGACGACAAGGTAGGACCCAAATGCAGCACTAGGAGGCTTAGTGTGCTGCTAGCGGATTTTAATACTCGGAGGAAATAACAAAGATCACAAAAATCTAAACATAGATTTTAGTATAACTCTTAAGATGCACTCTTCAAAACATCTTAACTGGTTTGGTTTCTTCAGCCCAAACCCTCTTAACAGTAGCAGAACATACAGGACACAACAAGGGACAGGGGTGTACAGTATATGTTAAGGTCACCAGGTGACACCAGTGAGACTAAATACGAAGACTCAGGTGACTGTGAAGACTCTGATTAACCCACCAGCAAACAGCTGGGAAAGGGATGGACAGACCTAAGAGACAGTGGTGTCTTACACCGTTTTCTCATTCAATTCAGAATCGAATAGTTAATAGGAGTAGGTAATTCGGGATTCGATCCAGTATTAACTAATCCGCATCCAATTCAATTTGCATTCACATTCAGTTTACTTTGGAATTTGGCTGCGCATTCGATACCCCCTTTGCATTCACACACAATACACACAATAAAGGAGCGAATGCACATTAGTCTAACCATGGTCCAGTTTCAATTTGATCGCGTGGTTATATAACGAGATCTCGTTAATATGCGGTTTTATTCAACATGAATTCTGTCAACAAACGCACATGCAATTTTGAGGAAGAAATGGAGCAGGTTAAAGAAAGATCAAGGCGACGAATGAAAGCGATGAGGAGACACAAAGAACAATGAAGAGAAAATATGAGGAAGTGTTTTGTAATCCTGTTCCTAATAAATGCAGCAACATATAGCGGTTGACAAGGAGATGAGCCGCTCCCGTAGCTTGTTAAACTAATACGGGTGTTGTTGTGTTCACACACACGCAGGGAGCGACAACCGTTTTAATGTGAACGCAAACGGGGAGCAAAACTGGTTTCGGTTTGAATCCATCTACCCTACCCTCGGCATTCAAGGCTGCCCACTGTTCACTTTGGTGATGGGTTAAATGCAGAGGTCTCAAAGTCACAATGACAAGGGGTTAGCTTTCCTTCAATCCATAATTTTAACTACTTTTCTTGACTCTAAGTCTTGTGTTTTCACTGAATTGAAATGCTGCAGAAACATCCCTCATTGGTCAGTGAATGGAGGGGCTGTCACTCCATATACTTGATTCATGTTGACGGAAGCCCTGCGTTTGTCAGGGGAGGTGTTTGCAGTAAAAGTGCCACAGCCTCCCAGATTGACACTCATTAGTGGGGGGCTCCCAGGCAGCACGAGCGAGGCTAAAATATGAGGAAGTGTTTTGTAATCCTGTTCCTAATAATGCAGCAACATATAGCGGTTGACAAGGAGATGAGCTGCTCCCGTAGTTTTACGAGCTCGTTAAACTAATACAAGTGTTGTTGTGTTCACACACAGGGAGCGACAACCGTTTTACTTTTTATTGCTTTACACCCGAATTAGTTAATGCGGTATTGAAACCACCAACTAGAGGTGGATTAGTTAATGCGCATTAGTTGAGGAGCGAATGCGTGTTAGTTTGTAATGTGAACGCAAACGGGGAGCGAAACTGGTTTTGCGTCGCAGCAAATACCGAATTAAGTATTAGTGGTTAAGGAACCGTACTGGGGTCTGGAGGGTTCCATGTTTGAATCCATCTACCCCACCCTCGGAATTCCAGGCTGCCCACTGTTCACTTTAGTGATGGGTTAAATACAGAGGTCACATTTTGTTGCGTGAATCTCAAAGTCACAATGACAAGGGGTTAGCTTTCCTTCAATCCATAATTTTAACTACTTTTCTTGACTCTAAGTCTTGTGTTTTCACTGAATTGAAATGCTGCAGAAACATCCCTCATTGGTCAGTGAATGGAGGGGCTGTCACTCCATATACTTGATTCATGTTGACGGAAGCCCTGCGTTTGTCAGGGGAGGTGTTTGCAGTAAAAGTGCCACAGCCTCCCAGATTGACACTCATTAGTGGGGGGCTCCCAGGCAGCACGAGCGAGGCTGCGGGGGGCAAGAGGGCAGCACAGAGGGTGTGAGAGGCCACATCCCACTATAAATAAATGATTTCTACTGATTGATACAGATAGCAGTAGACTGAAAGGTCCAGATGAATCACTGGGCTTAGGTGGTCCCCGTGTCAGGCAAGACCTCCGGTTGGCAAGCTGTTGTCAGATAAGACCTAGCTCAAAGGCACCATGTCCACAGCTAAATGTGTTTGATCTGAGTCCCACACATAAATGCCCCGTGCCCCCTGTAATACCCGCCCCCTGCCTCTCTAACTTGTTGTGTTGACCACACAGCCGTGCCCCCTCCACCGGCTGTCACTCAGGCCATAGATACAAACACACACACAAATTGGCCACAAATGCCAGCAGTGGCCCAGGAGCAAATGGACCACAGATCCAAGTCTGCACTTTTTAGCCTCGTGCTTCACTTTTCTTGTCCTCAGATCCAGCTTCCATCACTGTGTCCCCGCATCAAATAGGCAGCCCAGGATGTTCACTCTTCATGGGCTCAGATGTCAATCACCCAGTCACTTCCAGCTTCATTAACAGTGATTGGCCCCCCAGCCTCAATCTTACAGCATGAGAAGGAACAAGATGGAGGGATTATTTTGAGACCAGAGCTCACTTTGGATTTCCTTCAAAGGTCAAAGTGGTGGAAAAAGAGGAATTAAAATGTCCCAAACTAAAACCTCAAGGTAACAAGTTAATATCAACTACCAGTAACTAGGTTTTACCTCCTGTATCTGCGTACACGCAGTGACCGCCAGCAGCAGGCCAACTTTAGAGATGCAGCTGTGACAAGTGTGCTGCGGTCGGGCCGGGGGGTGTCCGTCTGCATGTGAGCCGGGTCAGGGTGGGCAGGGAGTGAGGGCTGGCAGTGAGTCGGAGGGCAGCAGGGGGGTCTGCATTCATGGCGCAGGTCAGAGGAATGCGTGGAAGTGCACAGCTGCCCTGTTTTGTCATAGTAGTGCACTGTGCTGTCTGTCTGAGTAACATAAAGCTGCCAGTGTTGTGTGTACATGTGCAGGACCTCCCATGAATCTGCACAAACCAGCGTGAATGAAGTTTCACGGGGAGCAGCGAGCAGAGATAAGGCTGCGTTTGAAAGTCACACCAGGCTTCAGTCATTCTGACATTTTAGTTCACATCATCACTCTGTCTATTTATCATACACTCACTGTACACTGGAGCCTGGCTCTGCTGGAGAGAATGGCCGCTAAATCAAACTTTGTCTTCCCAAAAATTTTCAGGCTCACAACTTTTGAAAGTTGTTTCCTCTCTTTTAAGCAAAAAAAAAAGATTGACAAGTTTCATTTTTCTTCAGGACCAGATTGGCCTTCCCTTATGGTTTTGATTCACTGCAGGTCTATAAATAAGAACTATGGAAGACATTTCACTTGGAAAAAAGAAAAGTACAGCCATAAGTCTCACTGTACAAGTAAGTTACAGAAAATTAAACATTTTTTACGCTGGAAATTATATGGGTCAAATCTGAAACAAGACTGAATAAAATTAAGAATTTTTTTTTAACTTTAGAAATTTTAGAAATTTAGAAAATAATGTGTTAAAACTCAATATATTTACATTTTACAAATACTTTAGTATTTATGGAGGGCTACCCGTTTTTAAATGTGTTGTTATTCATCTTGTCATGTTATTTATTGTTGTGAAAGCTGCACAGGTGACATGGAATATCTGAATAAAATGATTGAATGATAAATGGAATATATAAAACAGTGAATTAAACATAAATAAATTGATCATTTCTTATATAATGTTGTGGCGTTAGATATTTTCTCAGAGCAATGTTGACATTTTTGCTAAATAATCAGCATAATTGAATTATTATCACTGGATTGTTATAGAAACTTCAATTGTGAATAATTGGAGTTTACCTCGTTGTAACAAATGCACAGTATTAACATGAATCTGTGAGTTCCAGTTTAGTTCCTCTGTACTAATTAGAATCCTACTCAAGGAAAGTGGCAAAAAAAATACATCAGGAGGGAAATTATCATCAGCACAGATAAAGAATAAAGATTCATGTGATGAAACAAAGACTTGATCTCAGAACCTTCTCTTTAGAATCTCCGGGTTTTATGAACCACCTGAAAAACCTTAAAATGTTAAAATCTAGGGATGATAATTAGAAGAACAGCAAGTTTTATTTTAAGTGCTGGATATTTTTAAAGGTCACATAACTGTGAAGTGTCAGGTCGTGGCCGAGATGCGGCCGCCGCCGCCACCGCCGCCGTCTGGGCTTCACGTATGTCCTCTCTGTGTGTGTCAGGGTCAGGGAGGGTTCACGGCCCGAGCGCAAAGTACACACTGTACCATTACTCGACCCAAACAACAACCCCCTCCCCCTAAACAAGCTCCTGGGCTAAGTGGTAAGTGAGCGGAGAGAGTCACACCGCTCCGCCGTGTGAATGGTGATGAAACCTCCTGGAGGAGGTCACTTTGGACCAGAGGACCATTTCCTCTGGGCTTCACTGAAGACATTGAAGCTCTAACCCATATTAACCCGTCTCTTTCATGCAGGCCCAATTATAATAATACTTCATTACGACATGGCTCAGTGTTCTTTACGTTGGATTGTCATCTGAGAGCTGGCAGTACAGCTGCAGGTCTAGTGTTGCCCCATGATGGCTGCTGATGTCTGACAGGACAGAAACCAACCCAGCATTGATTACCAGCTAATTATAGGCTAAGGAAGTGGCAGCTTGTTTGTTTCTGGGTTGCTGAGGAATACATTTGCACTTCACCCAGAGTTCATGAGCCATCGAGCGTGAATTCCGCTGAGCTCTGGATATTACCTTTTCCCCATTTCGCTCCCTACGTGGGGCTCGCCAGATATCTTCATTCTTCGCTTTTTTCCCCCCTCACTTAATTCCACCACCCTCTGTTTCACAGCCTCAGTCGGCGGCCCCTCCTGAAGCCAGCTTTCACACCCAGCGTGGATATTTTAATAAACATATGTTGTGTTAACAATGAACTGGAACCACGTTGCATATCAGACAGGAAGCCTTTCGTCAGGAGCCGTGGTCGGTCTAATGAGGAGCGTTTGCATGGCGCTCATGAGGGAGGCTCTCACGCCTGCTCCTCACAGCTCCCAAAACACCTGCTTCCCAGCACGGATGTGAAAAAGCACACCCAGACTTCGTCACCTTCATAAACTTGTCAAAGCCTCGGTCCTGTGAAGCTCCAGTACCACAGTTCCCCTCAGGGTGAAGATTAATGTCACATAATGGAATTATACTTCTCTTAACTCCTACTGGTCCATACATATAGTCCAGGCACAAGCAAACTATGGACTAGGGGCCAAAGGTGGGCTGTTGTTTTTTTTTTTTTAATGTCCTGTTAGTGATATAGAAATGTCAAACAGAATTTAGCATTTAGCCCTTTATGCATGACTTTATTCATGTTATTGATATTATAGTTCACATTAGTACTTCAACTGTCTGTCGTGGCACCAGGGGCACATGACTCATTGTGGCCTGACGGTCAAAAAAAATTTATATAGACAAATACAGACCAGATATGAGAAATGGAACCACTCACACCAGTCATTCTGTCATCACATCCTGTCCAAAACTAAGCAGGAAGGCTAAAATTAAGCTACTGAAATTCACCTTAAATTAACTAAACGAAACTTATATTTTTAAATAATCAGGAGTATCAAAACATTGTAGGAAAATAAAAAATGAGCCAAACATGTAGTAAAAGTGAGAAACAAAATGAGGGAAATACAAGGGCACGCAGAAATATCTAATGTTTAGTATAATAACAATTGCTTACTTGTATATATTATTAGCACCAGACAAGAAGAAATATACTAGAAAGATCTATCTATCTATCTATATAGATAGATAGATCTATATATATATATATATAGATCTATCTATATATATATATATATATATATGGTGAGTCGGTGTGTCTTCACCTCCATGGAGGCTCCACCAAACCCCAGAGACCGACTCACCACCATAAGGTTCAGGTTAAGAACCACTGCTCTATATATATATATATACACATACATATATATATGTATATGTATATTATGATTTAGGTAAGTTGTTCCACAAATAATAGAACAGCTGTTTCCCCATGAAAAAAACATTTTTATCAATAAAAAGAACAATGTAAACGTACATATCACAACCAGATTCCCTAATTTGGTAAAACCGCAGATTCTAAATCAACGATGCCTGTCCCTAAGTAATTATAACGTCATATTTTTAATTAGCCTGCCCGACTTTACCAACACAGCACTGGTGTTGCAGTGTAATGAATGCCTGGACTCAGCCTGTTACTCCGGCGTGATTTGTGAACTCCATGTCAGACGCGTCGTGCCCACCCACATCGGCGCAATGTCAAGAAGCTGATATTTATGGCCGAGGGGTTATGCGCCTAAATGGCACAGTTGACTTAAAACGTGCACAGGGCAGATACAGGGTGTGGGGGGCAAGAAGGGCAGGGAGCCTAAAAGACTGCAGTGTTCACCATTTTCAAATTTACTCCAGCTTCATCTCTGAGGCTGGAAGAGTTGTAGTGGGGTTTAGAGCTTGGATCATCACGTCAATCTTGAGTGAGTTTGAAGTGATAACCAAGTTGAACATTGTGGTCATGAGTTAAAGCAACATGAAGCCTCCTAAGGTTTCACATGGCTGCGGTCAGTGCAGATTCAGCTGTAAAGTAAGCAGTGTCATCTCCAAAACTTTATACCTGCTCCAAAGAGAAGTGTCTGCGGAATAAAAAAATATGGAAAACCAATCAGTGCAAATGTCCAAAGAGGGAAATGGTTCTGAGACGGTTGTTGGATTTGTGTGTTAGATGATTTTAATATTTACTGGCCTCTTCATCAGGAACACCAATAAATCTGGGCTGCTCTGTGTAGTGTGGACTGAAAGGTTTGAATTTACTCCTTTGTAGATTAATCAAAGGCAATAGAATATTATGGAATAAATAGTTAGTAATTATTTTAATATGGAGACTATTTGAAATATTTTATCTACTGTCTATTACGTATATGTTGTCATTAACCAGCATTAAAAAAAACGTCACCGTCACAAAAAAAGTGATAATAATCAATATAAACCATGCAAATAATCTGATAGGCATATTGGAAATTGTCAGAGACTCATATTTGTCATTATTATTAAACTAACTGTGGTACTAAGGACAGTATCATATTAATGCAATGCTAATTTGTAAAAAAAATATACATATGTACATATATGCATATATATTTATATCCATATATATACATATACATGTATATATATACAGTATATATGTATATGTTTTGATATATATATATATACATGTTAATTTGTTTTATCATTATCATTAAATTTCTGACATTCTCTGAAGGTCCAGAAAAGGCTAAAGGTTTTTTGAGCATTTTACCCTTTATTCAATACTTTACTCATCATATATCTTAGCTAACATAAATACTGATCCTGACCCGTGACTCAGATTTTAGTACCATCTGTGGCCCATGAGTCAAAATAATTGCCCAGGCCTGTCATAGAGTATTTAACTGAACTGATCCGTGTGGGTTAAAAACTTTTTATTCATCTCTTAAAATTCATCTCTTGCTTTTCCTTCTAATTAATAACTTTGGATTTTCCTGAAAAACGTGTATTAAAAATGTTGTTAGGTTCAAAAGGATCTGTCATGGCTAAGCTGAACCACTGAACAATCCATCCACATGTCTGGAACCCTAAGGTGGTCTGTAGATGTTCTGCTTGAAATGTGCGGGATGATGTTTATATATTTTTGTGTAGTTTATGTCCTATTTCTTCTTTTTTAAACTTTTTTTTAAATATAGTTAATCCAACTTATTTTAACAAACGGATGATTTAAGAATATCCAGGTCCCAAAATTATGTCCAATCTCAGTTGAGACATTCTTCTAATAATTTCAATTTTTTTTTTTTTAATGTAGTCTTTTGTGGCTCTTAGAGCAGATATTTCCGAGCCGTCTTGTATCTGTCTTTGTCCTGATCTACTCAGTAGAACTTGTGACTTGTTGAAGTCACTAATGAGTTAGTGAACAATGATGAGGCCCATCCTCAGAACCAGGAACCTAAAGAACTTAATTACAAGACTGAATAAAACCAGGCTCATTGTCAACTCTACGGTTGTTAGCAGTTAATACTAATCAGTCTCACCTCTACAGGAAACATGGTGTCTTTGAATTGAGTGGTCTGGTGACACTGTTAATGAAGACATGTGAAGACATCTGCTGATGTGTCTGTCTGCCGCCTCTAAATCCGTCAGCCCTGCACAGAAGCTGCGTACAAGCCAGCGGAGCTTGTTTTTATGACATTCTTACAACCATCCAGGTTTTAGCCCCGTGTCCAGTTGCACGAACATCTCTCCCTCCCGTCCCGTGTCATTGCTGCGAGTGTGAGTGATAATATAATTTGCCGACTATTTATAAAACGCTGCACACCCAGATTGACTTATACAGGCCGCAGCATTCTTCAGAATCAGAAGGTATCATTTTTAATGTCTGCTCAGGTTCAGGGAGCTAACTTGTCATCCTGTCCATCTTTGACACTCGTGACTCGTGAGTGTCAAGATCCTGTCCTGTTTATAAGGTAATGACGGAACTGTTTGGCCACAAATCCCAAGACTTGCCATCGCACCAAATAGAGCTCCACTTGTTCCAGTGGATTCCCATATCTCGTCCTGTAACTGACAGGTGTTGCCAGTTACACACACTCTCATGGAGTGGGATCTACGCTGTGTCTTGCAGTAACTTTAAGTTCCACAAATTTATTTCTACCCTAATAATCCTCATTATTTTTTGTTATTATTGTTATTTTTTTAATTAACATTAATAATATTATTATTATTTTTATTATACTAATATTAATATTATTTTACATAGATACAGAATCAACTTTTCAGCTTACAGATTTTTTAATTTTTTTCAATAAACTTATCGCGATCATGTTAATCTTGGTTTCGATGGTGATGGTGACCGGTAGAAGGTTACTTTACTTTATTTCCATGGCAATGAAAACAAAAAAGCTTGTTTACCCAGCAGCTTGTAAGGCGAGCTCAGCGTTACCAAATGAGCTGGACTTGATGTTCCACGGCTATTAACAGCTTAGAGAAGTCTTAAAATTGATAATAAAAACACTGTTAACCAGTTTAGAAACATGTCCACGTTCTAATGTGTTGGTTTAAAGACTGCCCAACATTTTGTTCAACCTCTACCGCTGCCACGGTCACAGTTGGCGTTGGAGGTCATACCAGGCGTACACAAAGCAATTTACTAACACATTCACAAAAGTAAAAAAAAAGTGGACTTTAACATCATTCTGCATCACTGCAGCAGAATTGAGACAGAACTGAAAAAAGTGACGTATGAACGTGTGCGCAGGGTGGTGTGGGAGGTGGAGGGTAGTGCAATAGTCATATTAAACACAGGGGGCCCTCTGCTGTAGACCTCCAACCCCTGACCTGCCACGTAAGGTAAAGGTGTAGACCACAGATGGCAAACTCAGGCCCGGGGGCCTAATCTGGCCCGCAGTGTGCTCATATTTGGCCTGAAGGCTCATATTAAATATGTATTAGAGTTGACCCACCTGTAATGGCCTAAACACTGGCAGGATTTGTATTATTAATGATGCATGGTCTATTTTTATATTTGGGTTTCTTTTGTTATAGGTCTGTAAAAAACATTAAAACAATAAAAGGCTGTGGAAAGGCTACAGATAAAGGCAAAAACCTTTTGTCTGTTTTATGTTATGTACATGATTTAATTTCTCATGTATTGATAATATTAAGCAGCTGTTCCAGATTTTGTTCCCAAAAATCAACATTTATCCAGGGTGGCGATTGAAGACTGGCAAGCCAAACACTTGCTTGGCACTACGGCCACTAGGGGGCCCGGTCAATTTTTTTTTTTTTTGGTGTGGGCACTGATTGGACAGCAACAACTTGCTAGGAGACACAACAGACCCTAGCACCGCCAGTGCATTTAATATCTAGAGAACGGGAAATGTTTTTTTTCCAATATATATTCAGTCTGGCCGTGACTTCATGACAGTTTTTAATTGTGGCCCACTCTAAAATCCAGTTTATAGACAGAGGAGAACGACTGCAGCTCTGTTTGTAGTGCTGGTCTGTTGGAGTTGGCCTCAGCCAGCCTGACCAAACATGGTGACCACAGTGTCGTTCACGCTGCTGCCCTCTGACCAGCCGTGTCAACCCTCATGACTTCAGCCTGTGTCCTTGTTAACTCACCTTGCTCCGAGAGACACAGGAAGTCGGATCGGAGCAGTGACACCGTGGTAGGTGATAAATGTTTTGTACACCTGCACTAGAGGCTGGAGGCTGTGTTGTCTATTAGTGTGTGTTCATTCACACACACGTGCAGCTGTTAATACCTCAGGGTTTAGGGATTTTTACCCAATCAGAGCAGCGATCTCTGCTGACAGTCTGATACAGTCTAGTTTATCAAAGTGAAATGGGAATCAGAAATCCTGATGCTGGAGCGGCTCATTTTGGAATATGTTTGATTTAAAATAAAGCAGCTAAAAGTTTTCACCATCTTTATATCACATTTGGTCACGTCCAACAGAAACATCACAGCTTTTGGAATAAAAACGTGCTCGATTCAGTTGATGACGAAGAAACAGGTTGTGAAAAAACATTCTGACTGGGACTGAAACTGGGTCAGTTGCTTTTTTCCAAGATCCTTTGTCATAAATGTCATTTTCTTCTAAAATAAAATTGATCTGATATTTAACATGACTAAACCCAAAGACAAACTTTCATCTTATCAGGATTAAAAAGGTTTGAACACTGTATTCTGCTCTGACAACAATAGTTAAATCTTTTTAAAAAGTTGAGATCATCAATCTGCAAAAAGAACAAATATTTATATTGAAATGTCAAAATTATTTTATGCTAGAAAATATATTTTACTCTGACCCCTTAATTTATGTAAGATTTATTTTAAATGATTTATTCATTTTATTACTTATCAAGTTAATAATGTGCATAAAACACCTACAGTCGAGTTGACCGCAAACAAAACCATTGAATTTGTGATTTAAAACCTTCATGATAAATAACCAGATGAGGAGTTCTAATAATCCATAGATGAATCTCTTTTTTTAATCAAAATCTTTATATTACAGACGTAAAACATGTGCAGTGTTTGTTCTGGATTAATTCTCAGCACAGTCATGTAGGGGATGTAGTTATTAGTTCTTTTTTTTTCTACTAAGGGGAGGGACTATTATTATTAATATCATGGTATTATTATTGGGCAAAAACAATATGTTTGAATAGTTAATATGGAGTTGGTACACTGGGTCTGTGTAAAGTGTGTGTGTGTCTGGTAGGTGTGTGTGTGTTTGGAGAGTGGGTGGCTCTTTCTCCTATCTTGAGCCTATCACGTCCCTCCTCTGTATCAGACACTCCTCCATAACATGACCACTTGACTAAATGTATATATCACAGGTTAGAAAACACAGCATGTGTCTGAGTCACTGGCTGCGGCTCAGCGCCTACAACACATAGACATTGACTCCAAAGCTGAAGAAAAAGTTTGAAGACAGATATTCTGAAGGAGGAGAAGACTTGAAGCGATGGCTGTGAAGCACCAGAGGAACCTGTGAGGTCTGAGGGACATGTCAGTGCGCCTTGGCTGAGGAGCGCGGTCCACACTTTGTCCCGCACACTTTTATTTGACAAAAGAGTGAAAAAAGGAGACTTATGCCATTGCGCACAGACCTGGAGGGCGGCTGCAAATGGGCGGCATAGGTGGCAACCTCTACCTCAGCATGTTGAATGGGGCCGAACCGCAAACTTTTGGAAAGACCACCGACATCAGCAGTCACCTCCACCGCGGCAACAAGGACCTGACCGAGTTCAAAATGGGGATCCAGGACCCCCGGTTCTACTACCCGGACGCCATTCAGGGCGGACAGGACGCTCTGACTCTGCCCTACGGCTCGGAGCCGGCGATGGGGGGCTTCGCCCAGCCGGGCAGGTTTTACGCACAGACGATCGGCGGCGGCGCCTACGGCGGCGTGCGTTCGCCGCCCAGGAGCGCCGCCGGGCAGGGTTATATCACGGCGGCGGGGGACGGCTTTACCGCCGGCATTAAAGACGAGTATGCTCCATTTGCGGAAACGTACTCTGCGGGTTTCCAACACGGTTACCAGCGGCCGCCTCTTTACCCGTTACCTGGGCTCCAGGTGAACGGGAAGACGCAGGCGCTGCTCAACAACTACCCGCTGTGGGCCAAGTTCCATAAACTCCAAACGGAGATGATCATCACCAAACAGGGAAGGTAAGTTTGGAGAACAAGAATTTTTATATTTACCCAAAAAGAAAAGGAAAAAGAAAACATCCGGTTTCTGTGTCAATGAGTTGTTTTACGCACGGCTCTCCAATAAGTTTCCCACTGCCTTTTACGCGTCCCTTGGTGCTAAGAAACTTACTAATGGAACACTGCAAACCGCTGGCAGCCAGTGTTGGTGTAATTACAGAGGTGACAATTGATGACAGTGACCCCCGACCCTCATAAGCCCCGAACAGTCCGCAGACGCTGTGCGTAAAATTCTTCGGCGTCATTATTAGATTATGCGCATCTAGGAGGAACTTCGTCTTCTAGGGGGTTTTCTAAATTAAAACTTCCACTTCTTCTGCTGTGCACCAGTCTGTGGTTCTGTTTAGAACCAAAGGAAGAGTTAGTAACGAGGGAGAAGAAATTAAAATGTCGTTCACAAACCGAGCTGTAAAAACGTGCTGACATCTCTGTCTGACCCCTGAAATCCCTGGAGGCCCCGGGGTTTAACACAGCATTCATGAAAAAAGAACTTATAAATAGGTCCAGCTTTCTCCGGAATACATGTTTAAAGTACAAGGTGAGTCTTCAATAATTGTTTTAGTATTAAAAGTGCGTAATATAATAAATACACAGAGAAATCCTGCAGATCTCTGCCAAAATATACATTAAACGCGCATTTTAAAATAAACATCCGTTCTTCGGATTCACTGTTTCACACCGTAAATATTTTTCAAGACTTTTAATGAGGACCACGATAAAAAAAAAATACAGCAAATCGTGTCTCAGAGGACTCGTCAGCCCGTCAGCCCGTGCCACAGGCGGGACACAGGCGCCGCCGCTGCCCGGAGGGTCAGTTCGGTTGGTCAACGTGCCTTAAAACGCAGGAAGCGTCGATTAGGATTAATCCCATAATCCTCTGTCAACACTACTGTTCGAGAACACAGTGTTTTTGTAGATTTTGAAGCGCAAAAACAACACGACACGGTCTGTTATGACTGACTCTCACAGAAACTGAGGAGCTGTGTTTCAACCTGTTGTGGACTTTATTGAATTAAATCTGGTTTCCACTTCAGCAGCTGTGAAATTATTTTTCTGCCATCATTTAGAGAGGGAGAGAGAGTTTGTCTGTGTGTGTGTGTGTGTGGGGGGGTGTTTGTGTGTGTGTGTTTGTGAGTGTGTGTGAGAGAGAGAGAGAAACTCCGTCTTTCACCCAGAGAACTTTCTTAATGTCAAAATATTTGACGTCCTCCGATTATAACATTTTAAGTCCTCTTGTCCCTAAACATGCATTTTCCAAACATGGGCTTAGGGCCCAGAGGTGGCCTCTGAGCAGGTTCCATGTGGACTTCGTGGTAAAAGAACAATAGACTCAGTTAAAAAGTTTTCGTATAATCTTTAGATTTTATCTTATTTATTTAATATATGCAAATATCAACAGAATAAATACTTATTTTGTCCAATTTTGACTCAGAGTCAGAGGAGGCCCTTGAACAGGTTTTATCCGAGCGCTAATGCAGATTTGGAAATTAACCCGTTGCACCCATATCACTTGTGCTTTATTATCCAGGCCCGGAATATGACTCATTGTTTTGGTGTAGTGAAATTAACATAGTCTCAATTTTATCCATGTGTGATCTGAATTAAAGTTTTCCAATGTGTTGACTCATATTTAAATAACAGTCATCTAAAAATAAGTGTAATTTTTTTCATGCAACCTAAATATATACATAGGTATCCTAGTGAACCCAGGCTCCCTTGAACAAAAAATGTTTACAAACCAATGTTCTAAAGAGAAGACACATTATGACACAGGTGTCAAACTGAGGACCTGGGACCATATTTTGCCCGCAGTCTAATTATATTTGCCCCACAGGATCATATCAAATGAGTATTAGAGCTGGTCCGTCAGTGCAGAGACATGACATACTGGCAGGGTTTGTAGTATTACAGGTGTATGAGCTAAATTAAAGCACTTTTGTGTTTTTTGTTGTTGCCTGTGAAAAAAATGTACATTAGAAATGAGCTCAGTAAAGATACTACTCATGTGTGTCTTATTTTAAGTTAGATTTTTCTTTTCGTTTTCAATAATACATTTTTGGATCAATATTTACACAAAATTCTAAAACAGTGTATCTATATGGGAAACATGGAAAGAATTTAAAGATTTTATGTTCGGCCCCAAACTCTATCCTCCTTTTTTAATCTAGGCCCATTGTGAATTTGATTTTGACAAAACCTGCTCCATATTTCTGCAAAGACATTGTGTAGAATGATGCAACAATCACAATTTTTCTTTCTGACATGCATGTCAAAAGGTTTGTGTTGCAACAAAACCACAAACCTTATGTGATGAATATTTAAAATCCTTCTGATGACACACTCATCATTTTTCTAGCTTTTGTCCAAGTCTGTCACCTGGTACAATAAGTGTCAAAGGTGTCAAGTAACTTTTTTTTTTTTTTTGCAATGTAACAAAAAAATCCTGCATGATTTGTGGAGGGAGTTCAGAAAAGGGAGACCTTGAAACAGGTGGTTTTCAATATCAGAGGCCACAGCCTTCTTAAATTTTCATCTTGGTTTTTTGGCTCTGACAGTAATTTTGCAGTGTTTTTTCTTCTTTTTTTGCAGAGGAGTCTGAGGGTGTGCAATGTTAATCAAAACCTTCTACAGGATATGGGTGAAAGAAAGTATAGAGTAAAGCAGAGAGAAGGGTCAAACAGCAGCGAGCCTTTAGATGGCCACGCTGAGAAGGTGAGGAGGGGTCTTTGAAGTCCAGGAAGTAAGAGAGGAGATCCTCTGTTCTTCTGCCTTCTTCAGCCCAGCAGCCGGTGTACAGCACTGACAGATCTCTCAGAAGTTTTGCTCTTGTACCACACCTGGGCTTTGAAATCTTGAGACATTTCCATGGTCTACAGCAGAGGGGGGCGAATTCATCTACATTTCTCCTGAGCTAAATTCAGATCAGCACACGGGCTGATGCCATTTCAGCCCTGGGTCTTTCTGCCTTAGAGGCTGAACATTGGCGAGGTGGTCCACCGAGGCTGCAGAGATCTGAGAGTGAAATAAACTGCACCGAGACTTTCCAAATATTTAACATAATTCTGTGCACACCAACAATTTTCTTATGAAAAATTTGGACGATTTTCTGTGAAGTCAAAATGACTAAAAGAGAAAGTGAAGGTTTTTAAATGTGCTGAGTTTACACCTGGGTTTGACTTTAAATATGAGTGAATATTTGAGTAAAAATACCCTACGGTGGTAATTTCCCTCCTGAGCTTAGCTTGAAAGGATTTTTTTCTGTTTTGTGTTCCAATGTAAACTGTAGTATTTTTACTATTGTTGAGGTGGTTTCTATGAGATGATGTGAGGTCTCATGGACATTGGTAACAGATCATGTTACAGCAGCACAGAATGACAAAGTTGACCAGGGACCGCAGTGGTAAAGGAATCATGCTCATCTGCTCTCTCTGCTTCACTTGAGAGGCAAAAATCTGAATCCCCCCCATAGAGCATCCCAGCTGTTGACTAACAGATCATGTATATTTTAATAATTACTATTTTTGCAAAAGAAAAATGTGCATTTGCAAAATTTGAATACTGAGTTTCAAACCAGAGGGGGCACCTTGTTTTTAAAATAATCACCCAGGAAATCAGAGTGGGCGTCTTCTCTGAGCTGCTGCGTGGCAAAAGGACTGACTTTAGTCATCATCACGTCAACCCTGACAGACAGAGCAATATTTTAGGAATGTTTGGAGGTTGTGTGCGTTCATTATCACCTTCTCTGTCATTATTCCCCCTCTGAAAGCAGAAGTGGGACTGTTTCAAGGTTGTTTGACAGAATGGCTTGTCACTTCCTGTTCAGCTTCACAGCTTTTCTCAGAAGCATCAAGTGCCAATATTTTCTGATCGCTATGCAAGTGCTTCCTCTCAACATCTTATACCGTGCTTGTCAAAGGCCCAAGTGGTAAAAACCAGTTCCTCCTGTCAGTCACGGTGTGTCTGCCGTTTCCACGGGCGCTGCTTTAAATTTACTTTTCAAGAAGAGAAGATACATTTGTGGACATGTTGCTTATTGGTTGTGCATTTTCTATGCAGAGATTCCCTCAGAAATGTGTGAACAGCATGTGTGATTTATTGACAGTCACTCAGTTATTTAGATTTATAAATTAGTTCATCTGCGTTGCTATGCCACTGATAATCCTCCAAACTTGCAGGGGGCGCCTTTCCAGTTTGGGAACCATTTTTCATTAATGTCTACTAACGCCACAGAGATAGATCTTTTAAAGCAAGAACCTCTCCAAGGTTTTTATGTCTGAAGTAGTCTCTAGAGGAGGAAGACAGTACTACATCCTCTGTGTTTACAGACAAAAAAAACAATCTTTCAGCCTACTTTTAATTTAATGTAAAATAAGTATAAATATATTATAATCCAGCCACAATGGTAACTGAACTCTCTCCAGTATAGATATGAATTCAAGTTGCCTTCAGTGAATATTTTCTTCAAAAACTGTTGCAGTGCCAAGGCGTACAAGAATTGTGGGGTGTTCTTGCGTCTGGCAGCAGCTGTAGACTGACATGTCTACGTCATAGATGATGGAGCGTACGGACTCTGACAAAAACTGGACCTGAGCTGCTGTCCAGATGAATCAGTTGGTGCAGTCATGTGGAAAAGGCAGGTCCCCGGTGGATTCTCTGCTCTTCGTCCCTCCCAGTTTCTCTATCTCTCTCTCTTGTCTCTAAGTAGATTTTGAGGTAGAGTAGGGAAATCTCACTGATTTGTCAATGTTGAGAGAGACAGACAGGCAAAAAAAAATCCATCCATTCTGGCAGCAGGACCTCAGGACCGTACAGGTGGTGGGCCAAACAACCCAGCAGGGATTCAGCAGATGAGCCCTGGAGTTTTACACCAATGATACCAATGACATTGACTCTCCACCAGAAGATGAATGTTTTTACCTGGTACTCAACCAATACCACCCATCATTCACACCTCTAAACTCGTGCCCTATGCATTCAGCTCACCTGGAATTAGGTTTGATCCATCACACACCTAACACAATATGCTCCTGTTGTCAGTCAGAACTGGAGAGGTCTCTTGAATGAAGAGGAGAAACACCTTCAAGAATCCTACCATGTCCAGTTGCACTGAAAGTAACTAGAGATCCTTGTGAATACAGGATGTTTTGGTAGTCGTCTGCCTGCTTCACCTTCAGAAAGCTGTAAAGATGCTTCCATCACACAGTACCTGCCTTCAAGTTCCTCTCTATGACCTTTGTACATACAACCAGAGCAGCCTGCAAATAACACATCACATGCAAATAACCCCTGTGTTGTGTTTTCTTTGGTTTCCCTCAAAATCAGAGTCCCCATTTCCTATAAAGGCCCCAGTACAAGTGAAACGACAATATCAAGAAGAAAAAAAAAACTGCTCATCTACTTTCCATCTCACTAAGTGTAGGTGGATTAATGCTGAACCACTGCTGAACAGCCGAGTCTCTGTTTTCACTGGTATTAAACAGTGCAGTGGAAGAAGAGCTCCGTCACCTGTTCTCTGCCAGCCAGTTAAGAGCTGCAGCCATGATTGTGTTTCACAGAGAACTATGATTGATTGTTAAACTGGACTCAGCGCTCAGCCAAACGACCCAACTGGGACCGGTCAGAGTTGGGTTTTGACTTACCACCAAAAAGAGAATTATAGACACAAAACACATAGAATATTGTTGCCTTCTGGTAGTTGTAGGGGGAAGGTTTTGCTGAAATAAAGGTACATAGGTCTGATGTAATGTAATGGTTTTTTTTGTCAAATGTTTTGGGACATATAGTGTGTGTTTTGTTTTCATCTTTTTAACAGCTGTGTGTGCCATCGAAGTGAGAACATTTGAAAAGTCTTGGGGCAACTGCTGTGGTTGTTTAACTTGTTGTTCACAAAGAAGGAAGACGGCGCAAACTGAGAACTATTTTCAGCTGTGGTTAAATACTCATTTGTTTCACATGGGTATAAGATACACACTCTGCAGATAATATCCTACTGGGCTTATACAGAAGACAAAGACAGAATACGTCCCGGTCTTATGGCCTTTATATCCAGTACAGCTGTAACTCCAGACTGATGGCATGTAGATCCATATCAATTAGAAGACGCTGATTTAAAATGCAATTATTAGGTTTTACACTCTACCCAAAACAATGGGTGTTATTTAGAGTGGGGCAGTGGTGCCTTAGTGGTTAGGATTCAAACTTGGAACCACCAACTGTCAGGTTACCACTGAGGTCCACTGAGCATGGTACCGTCCTCACTCACTGCTCCCCTGCTGCTCAAAGCTGCCCACTGTTCACTGTGGTGATTGGTTAAATACAGAGGTGACATTTGGTTGTGTGCAGTGGAGTGAATCACAATGTCATAATGACAAGGAGTTTGCTTTGCTTTCCTTAAGAGACTTTATCAACCCTGTGTTCCCAAATACAACATTACACCTGACAATGACACGCTCTGTAATCATCCACTAAATTGTTAGTCTCTCTGGATAAAAGAGTCTGCCAAATGTAATTGAATGTAATGTAGATGTCAGGGGGCTGCCATGAAAGTGCAAAATAACAGTACATCAACATTATCTTAACAGGTCCATCTTTAACACCAGGGGTGTCCACACGTTTTTGTCTTTCGAGCTTCTTTTCAAATGACCAGGCTGGAGTGATCTTCATAAATTAAAAACTCTAAATATATTTACCCGTATAATCTGGATTATCTTACTCTCTGCATTAACATGTAACATATGTTAGTGTCTGGCTCAATACCTATATTATTCCCACTCTAGCCCAGTGATTGGCTTCTTGAAATATGGTTTAAGAGCTGGACTAAGGTTTGCAGGGTTTCAGGTTTGAGTCCATCAGTTGATGTCAATTGAGCATGGCACCATTGACGGCTTAGATGCAGCGGCCGCATTTCCTTGTGAGCAGTGGTGTGGATCACAATGTCACAATCGAGGGGGTGTCTACTTTCCTTCCTTCCTTGTTTTAAAACATGACTATTTTTGAAGATAATATAGGAAATGATAATATACAGATGTTTGTTTTTGTTCGAATGGAATCCTAGGTTCATGTGTTCCTCTGTCGTGTCTTAAACAGCGTAGACGTACCTTAACTCTCAGACTCCTTTGGTGTCTGTGTGAACTCCAGGTCCATGTTCTTCCTCTTGGTTTGACTGACCTTCTCCTGCTCCTGCTGGTGCTTTTGGGAAAGCCTGACCCTTGTGTTACCCCGTCTAACTGAAGCCCCCTGAGAGAGAAAACAAGTTCGACATGTAAAGCTCCTGCAATCAGGGGCAGCTTCTGGGGCATCTTTTATTAAGATCAACATTAAATATTCACCTTCACTCCTGCTGCACTGGAGATTCATCCACGTCTGATGCATTACTCCAGTCCTGCAGTAATGAGGTCTAAACAGTCACAGCCCTGTCTTGTATCCCACACTCTTTGTCCTTGTAACACTCGTCACTGCTTCATTTGCAGCAGAACCATTAAATCTGTAAATGAGGACAGTCAGTAAAAACTTTAATCAATAATTTAGTGTTTCTGGAGACGCATGTCAGACCAGGGAGTAGCAGAGGATGGTTGCTGTCTCCTTGGCTTCAATTCATGGAATTTGTAATTGTGTCTTTCTTTCATCCTGTCTTCAAGGCAGAAAAAAAAGTCTCTGTTTTCATTAATAATACTTTACAGTGAGGAGTGGAGAACAGCACAGATTCTGTTAGAAGTTCTAGTCTAGTTTGATGATGTTCTGTAGGAATTGTCCGACAAAGGTTTAATCACCAAACATCTCAGCATTTATTGACAGGAAATAAAGATGATTTCTTGCTTTGTATGTTCACACAGGAGAATGTTCCCCTTCCTGAGCTTCAACATCAGTTTTCTGGAACCAACTGCTCACTACAACGTCTATGTGGAGGTGATTCTGGCAGACCATCACCACTGGAGGTACCAGGGAGGAAAATGGGTCCAGTGCGGAAAAGCAGAAGGAAACATGCCAGGTACATATTTATACAGTACTGTGATACTTATACAACCCATACTAGACTCTAGGTTGTTCAGTCCTAGTATGGTCAGCCATGAAGATAAAAATCACCATCCCATCAATCATTAATGGTCTTAATGTAACAATGTCCCCATCCAAATGTCAAACTGTCAAGCTTGGATCCAAATACACCGCACAAAAAATGCACAGACATTACTTGGTTCTGATTCTTTACTATAGAAAAAACAAAATAAAGCCCATTAACAAAAAGCATTCCACTGACAGGGAAGATTTGTCTCAGAAAAAATAAAACATTGACAAAACAAAGACGTTACACAAAAACAATAATACGTACGTCAAACAAATGGCGAAGGTTTGAGTTCACAAAGTCTCTCAGCAGACACCACACCGTCCATCAAAAACTCCACTTGAACCAAAATGTCAGAACAGTAAGACATAAGCTGACTTCAGGACAAGACAGACAGGAGTCCAATAGCAACTAAACATGTGCTGCTGAGTAGGTCCTAAAGACCATCTGAACACTTCTGGTAGAAGAGAAGGTCTGGCAACTGTGAGCACTGATTAAATACTCTGTCAGATCATCAGTGTCAGCTGGTGAACACAGGTGGATCTCATCTCATCTCATTGATTTGGGGATATGATTCAATTCAATATAGTTAGAGTTGCCCATATATTTATTAAAGGTGTGTGAATGTTTCCAGTGTTGCAGTGGTGGCCTAGTGGTTAAGGAACTGGACTTGGGTCTGCAAGGTTTCAAGTTCAAATCCACCAGCTGCCAGGTTACCACAGAGGTCCACTGAGCATGGCACCGTCCCCCACTCACTGCTCCCTGGGATCCCAAACCCGGGCGCTCAAAGCTGCCCACTGTTCACTTTGGTGATGGGTTAAATACAGAGGTGACATTTGGTTTTGTGCAGTGGTGTGAATCACAATCACAGGGAGTTTGCCTTCCTCTCCTAGAGGGAACTTTCAAGGGATCAATAAAGTTATCTGTAATCAAATCTAACACTTGAGAGTAAAATATTACAAAACAAAAGTCTGACAGATAGACAGTTACAAAATAATTCTTTTTAGTATTTAATTTTCTTACTTACAGTTTGAAAGACTTTCCTTGTACAAAAGACAAACAACCCCCGAAAATAAATACTTTACTTTCCGTCCAAGTGTCACTCTCTCTTTTCCTCTATGGGTTCATTCGTTCATTTACTCACCGTCTTCCACTTCACACCTCCTCTGTAGGAGTCAGCCAAGCATTTTACTGCGACAGATGATAGACAAACCACAGTCACGTTTAAAGACAAATTCTACAATGTGTTGTCACACCGTGCCAGGTGTCACCGATAGACTTCTGATACGCTCCGGTTGTGGGAACTGTGGTGAAACATCTCCACTCAATTAGATTTGATTGTACCCTGGTGTTGTGTGTTGTTATAAGAGCAGAAGACGACTGTGGTGAAGCTGTGAATGATCACAAGTGCTGAGATTGTATCATGCCATCAGATTTTCTTTTTTTAATATTAAATGGGTTTGGTCGCTGTGGCTGCGGGTTGTTGCTTTCAACCAATCCAGCAGACACTGATTGACCAATCAGCTGTCATTCAATGAGTCATGTGTGCTGCTGATTGATTTGAACTAAAAACTTTACCCATCTCAATTATTGGGTATAATCCAACAAGTAAACTATGAGCACAATGTAACATCCATCTTCGTCTGCTTGTCCAACAGTGGGTCAAAGGGTCGAAGCCCATTGCACTGTATCAAAGGGGCCAACTGGTTGGGGAAGCGGACTTGGGTTTGCAAGGCCCCCGGTTCGAATCCCCCTGCTGCCAAGTTACCGCTGAGGTGCCCTGAGCGCTGACCAGCCCCTGCTTACGACAGTGATGGGTTAAATGCAGAGGCATAATTTCCCATAAATAAAGAAAAAATCAGCTCCTCATGAACCTTTCTGCAGGGCCTTCTAGATCTGCAGGGATCTAGAAGGTGTCGTAACTCAAATGTTGCCAATTTACAAATGAACTTCCGCATTTTCCTCATGCACAGGAAACAGGACGTACGTACACCCCGACTCTCCCAACACCGGCGCCCACTGGATGAGACAGGAGGTGTCGTTCAGCAAAATGAAGCTCACCAACAACAAGGGCAGCACCAACAATGTGTCACAGGTGACAAATCTTTATTTGGAGTGATCTTGGAGTGATTCCTTGTCTCCCCTGCGGGAGTGCTATCACTCCGCTCCAACGGGACAGTGCTACAACTGCATACAAGTACATAAATAAGCGTCAGCTGACCTGTGCCTGTTCTCTGTCCGCTCCAGATGATCGTGCTGCAATCACTGCACAAGTACCAACCTCGTCTCCACATCGTGGAGGTGAAGGAGGACGGGACGGAGGATCCCTTCCTCTCAGCTAAAGCTCAGACCTTTGTCTTCCCGGAGACTCAGTTCATTGCTGTCACAGCCTATCAGAATGCAGATGTAAGTCATGGCTCTGACACATGCAGCAGGAGAGAGAAAAAGCAGGAAAACAAAATGTTTTTTGTTTTTTTTTACAACATCAGCGTATGTTTTGTTGTATTATGTGGTTGTATGAAGTCTGATAACTGGTTATCGCTGTAGGACAACCTCCGGCTCAACCGTTAAGAGCATCCAAATTCAATGATTCATGTCATGGCCATGTCCCACACTGATGCGTACATTTGAGCATTAAAAATACATGCGTTATAATTCACATCAGTAGAGCAGCAGTGGGTTACTATACTGTACTATAGAGTGTCTAAGTTTATCTGAGAGGCTCTTTACCCCAGCTGACCTGACACTTCACCCAATACCAACACACACACACACACAAACACACATACAGAAGGTCTGAGCTATATCTCCAGCAGCTGTTCGAATACATTGTGTAAGCCAAGGAGAGACACTCTCACCATGTTTTGTAATATGTTAATATCACAACGACATATTTGTACAGTGTGTGTGGGTTTTTTCTGTAAAAAAGACAAGCAGAACCAGACATTGGATCCTCATTAAATATCACTATGGTGTTTTTTTTTTTGCCCTGTCTCTCCTCTGTGCGTCCAACTCCTGTGTTTCTCCTCTGCCCACTTTCTTTCAATGTCCTCCCCCTGTTTATTCCCCACACAGATCACTCAGCTGAAAATAGACCACAACCCCTTTGCTAAAGGTTTCCGTGATAATTATGACACGTAAGTGCTTTTCTTTTTCTTTCTTTTCTTCTATTTTAATATCTTTAATAAAGGCAAAACAATTTTAGTCTGGGTTTAGTCTGGGAAATGTTTGAAAAAAAGAAAATTAAAAAGTAAAAAAAAAGTTTCTCTTAGGGCAAACAAATAAATGTCATTTTTTTTAGAATATAAAAATCCTTTTCCTCTTTCAATCAGTCAATTCTATAATTGATTGTCAGACTTTAACACGAGAGCCATATTTTTAATTCTGCCAATAGTCTTTATTCTGCACGATGCAGTGTAAAGGTGTAAGATATCTGAGGTAGCTTGAGGTTTGGTCAGGAAATCACACCTTCTTTTTTTCCCTCCTTCTACTCACACACTCTTCTCTCCCCCTCCCACCCAGGCTGTACGCTCCTCCTGACTCTGATCGACTCACGCCCTCCCCTACAGAGGGCCAGCATCTGCTGCCAGGGAGCTGCTTCCCTCAAGGCTACCTCCCTGATCAGTATATGAGCCCCCTGCCCCAGAGTCGCTTCTTCAGTCGCGACCCCCTCAGCATAGCTCAGCAGCACAAGGACCCGTCGTCCAGTCCCGGTCCACACAGCCGCTGGTACCTGCCACCTCAGCAGGGAGTGGTGTCCAACAGGCTTGACTTTGGTTCTACATATGAAGGAGATTTCTCAGGAAACGGTTTCTACAAGCCCTTCCCTCTGCAGGCGTCAGCCCACCACGCCCTCAGCTACTACCCTGACCATCCGTTTGCTTCCCCCAGCGTGTCCGTGTCAGGAGCCACCACAGCAGGGTGGAGCAGCACTCGACCCACGACTCAGTACCTCAATCACCCCAACAAACCTAGCCCCAATCTGGGCTGGTATAAGCCCATATCCTCTTCCTCTTCTTCCTCCTCATCTTCGTCCATGTCACCAGGTAACCCCAGGATGAACCCGCCCTCTATTCTAGAGCCCCCGCAGATGCCACTGCTGCAGGACAAGGCCAAAGACAGTGGCGCAGTAGTGGGCGAGGAGTCCTGGATGGACGCCCCCTCGGTGAAATCGGCGGACTCTGCAGACTCGGGCCTGTTTGAGGCCGGCATGGGGGACAACAAAAAGAGGAGAGTGTCACCCTACACATCCAGCACGGAAAATTCCCCACCGTCGCGCAGTGAGAAGGACACCGTCAGCACTCCAGACTACTACGGCTACTTCGCCCACTGAGGCTCCGGCTTGGGTCCAGCAGCTTGTTCTCATCCTGCCACCATCGCCAAGGCACAGAACACAACATGATAGAACCACATGAAAAGAAATGGGGTTCATTCTGTGAACACAGGGTTTCTACACAGTGTCATATAAACACAGGAACAGCTTCAGCAGCTACTGTTCGAGGATTTGAATGGACAGTGAACAGCCAAAAAAATCACCAAATAGACATAAATGCAGACGTTTGAAGTAAACCAACTGAAACAACTTCAGATTTAAAGAGCATATCTTTTGGCAGACAGACCCCTGCAGGGATTTTTGTCCATACCTGCTGCAACTAGACTGTCTTCATTGCAGTTTTGTCTCCGTCTGTCTTTTACCTTTTACGCTCAGCTCTAAAGTTATACATATGGTCTCATTTATTTCCTCTCATCACAGAGGGCGGTAAAATAATCGTTTACACGCATTTATCACTGAGTTTGTTTTGCAGCACCAACTAGTGGTGACAGAACGCAGAAGCTTGTGTGGGTGAGCCAACACTGGAGGACAAAGATGCTTAGCACAAAGGTGCTTGGAAGTTAAGGCAGCTTATCTGTCTGAACCTGCTGAGACAATCTTGTCAGTAAAAGCTGTTATTTTTAATGTAAGGACATAAGACATCACGTTCTAATGTTATGGTTATAGCAGCACACAGCACTGTTATGGAATTACAGGGTATTGCAAGTGAATTGTGTCTGTCTCAAGAAAATCTAATGTGTTGGACACAATTTGTTAAACAAGTCCATTTTTAGGAAAAAACGTCAGTTACTGCAGGTGATATATATTATATCTTTAAGGAAAGATTGTCATAAAAGAAACATGCTTTATCTAGTCCTAAAAAAGAGAATATGCAACATCATCTACATTCTTTTTTATTTCATAAAATCTTGTTATTAAACAAAACAATACACTTTTTTCAATACCTAAGTAAAAAAGTGTGTCATCCAAGAATCAAGTGTAGGGCCCCTAACTGAATCTGAAAAGGATGAGTCTTTAGTGAAATTACCAGAAAATGTCTTTTAGTAACTGTAAATACATACTGTTAAATATATTTAAATCTTATTTTGCAAAACCATGTCCACAACAAAAGAAAGGTTTTTTTTGGTTATTAAAACAACATGAACTGATCGTATAATGTTGTTGGACTGAAGATGGTTTAAGATAAAATAACACAGCGTTATTTAAGTTTCCACTGCTGAATCTCAGCCCTGCAGTGTTTGTGCACAGCAGGTTAAACACACCCTGACAGCAGTTCATTCAATGGAACTACAAAAACCTACAGGTAAACGAGAAAAGACACTGTCACCTTTCCAGTGACATCAACAGGAAGCGGTGATGGACCAGGCCGACATCCCTGTAACCCCGCCTCGGTTTACAGGTCTAACATAACATGTGGTGACACTGGTGGGACAAAGACCGAAGCCTGAGTCTTTGTGACAGAATGGTGGAGGCCGCAGTCAGCACAGATCTCAGAGAGGGGTCAGGCTGACAGGCAGGCTCACAGTAGCAAACCTTCAAATCACCAATACGTTAAATTGTCTTATTGTTTACCTGTTGTTACACTTCAGATTCCACATAGATTGAACAAAAACAGTAATAACCAAATCGGGGAAACTCAGAAATGCTGGATGACAAAGCAGGGACGGCGTCGTTTTCATTGCTGCCACTGCTAAAAACAAAAGTAATTTGAAAGGTGTGTTTATTTACAAGTCAAGTACTTGTTTGACTTGGAAAAAAAGATTTTTAAGCATTAAATGCTTGATGAGATTAGTTTGATAAAGATGTATCAGGCCTTTTTACAAATTCTTATTTAAGTTCCTGGTGGACATTTTCTTGAAATAGCAGAATAGATTATTGGAGTCATTGTAAAGTTAATATATTTTTAAAAAATACTGACTACTCTCTGTTTATTTTGAATTTTTAAAGAAATATATTTTTGCTGTTGTTCATGGTTTCCTGGGAACCAACATGGAAATGGCACAACTGAAGGCTGGATTTTGTCACTTAGTAAAAGTTGTTTAAAAAGGCTGATTAAAGCATGAGCAACAAAACCCCTTTTTGCTCATTGGTATAATCCATGATGTGAGAAAAGGATGTATTTATCTGTTTCTATTAAGATGCGTCAATGTTAAATGTGTACTTTTTATTCAATTATATTGGAGACTGGGGTTAATAAATGTACTTTTCTCATGGTGTAAAACTTATCTAAAAGTGCAATTTATTGATAGTTGCAAATTATGCTTCTAATGACTTATGCATTTTATTGGTTAAAGTAACGATGTCCCCACAGCCGTGCAAGAAAACGGGGGAATCTTCAAACGACCCACGAGCGACTCCTGCTGGACACTATAGCCACTGCAGTTATCCATCTCACAATGTCCACACATTTTTTTTCCTTTGAGTTAATAAATCTAGGTTTAAGATAAAGGAGACGAAGTCTGTGTGTGGAGGCTGAAAATGTATTATATAGTAGAAAGCGATGCAGGCAGCAGAGAGACTGGACTGGCCACAAAACAAGCATGTTATTTTTGTGTGTGTGTTTTCAAAGTGCACTGTTTAATGTCGAAGGGAGCAAGAATACTCCCTTGAGGAGAGCTAATACAGGTCAATCCCCAATTCAGAGATTTTAGAAAAAAAAAACTTCTGAAGCTGGAACTGTTATTTATTAAGAAAACAAAAACAAAGTTGGCTTATTGTGTAAAGTACTGTTGTTTTTTTATTCATGAAATTAAAGCTTACATATGACAATCCCTCGGTTCCTTCTGGTCTCATAATTCTGTGATTGTAATGAATGTCTACGCACAACAAAATAAAGTTACGGGCGTTTCACTAAGCTTGCTGTAAAATGCAACGTCCACATTTGAGTATTGAGTTTCTGAATTCTTTTAAAAGTTATCTAAATAGCAACTAAAGTGTTAGAAAAAAAGTAACAATTATTTTAGAACCAGATGGTTTCATGAATACAAACATTTCCTGTGCACAGTGAGACAGATTACCATGAACCAGTCATGGGAATAAAAATAAAAAACTAAAATGAACAGTAAAAACAGCACCGTCTCCATTTTGTCAGACTGGTTCATACATGCTGTTTATATTATGTATATAAGATTTTTATCATTGTATTTGTTATTCTAAGTTCACAACTATCCACCCATCACCACAGGACTGTGTTTTCCATGTTGGCAAAACCTGGAATTTCCCTGACCTTCCAGTAGGTGTCGTTTGTTATCCACACCTCTCGTCCACTGGAATCTTTGGCTTTTCTTGAGGTAAAAAAAACAGTTTGTTAGTGACAGTTTATCTAACAACAACAGAGAAAGAAACCTATAAACCAATGGCATCAACATCAACAACTTGGTTTAGTTCTGATAATACGGCCCTTTTACTTTACTCTGAGCATAGTTTTCATACCTAAAGAAGCGGGGCATATGTTCTTCCCCCCTCTTAGAGAGTTCCTTTCTCCACTCCCTCTGAATCTCTTCAACCTTGTCTTTCTTCTTGTCTGCTTCCTCCACTTTTCCCTCCTCCAAAAGTCTGAACAAAGGGCAGAGGAAAATAAAATGACCGTACATCCTTCTCCTCACCACTGATAATTTGCTTGAGCCTCTCTGCGGACCTCTGATCTGGGCGCAGGCGACTGTCAGTAGGGGGCAGCAGAGGTTGCAGGTCAGGAGAGAGTTCGTTCAGCTCAATGGCAAAGGTGGAAAAGCCATAGTAGAGCAGGTGATCTTTTGGCTGGGGATCTGAAGGGAGACATGACTTTAAACATCAGTGATGCCAAGATTGGTACAAAAGGCTGTTTCACTGATTCTCCTCTACAGGCTATAATTGTATTTTTCAGGTTTGGTTCTAAACATTCTGATAAATAGAGATCCTCTGTATAGGATCAGGTTATACTTATTGATCCAGGCTTCCATTTCTACACACCTTTCACCCTCAGAATGTAACTACTGCAGTTTTTAAAGAGGTTATTACATATATATATATATATATATATATATATATATATATATACTGTATATACTAAATTATTTATTTAGTAAATATTTCACTCACTTGGTTTCCAGACACATTTTGGAGTTGGCAGAGTGTCACAGAAGATTCCCTCATGCCACAGACCTCCAAACTGGTGAATGATGCTGCCACTCTGGTCCAGAACCACACCCTGCACCTCATTTTTGTTTGCATCAGAGCCCCAGTAACGGGACTGGAACCAAACATAAGTTAATTAAAACAATTATACAAAATAAAATTATTTTAAAAGTCTTTAAGAGTCTTTCTAGTACCTTGACAAAGGTGATTTTGCAGGTGCAGACGTTATTGGTAAGGTTTTGGATGGTGACCTCTCCGTAATGCTCCAGGTAGCGCTGCTGACTGAGGACGTTATGGATACAGGTCACTACTTTGTTCCACTCGTAGTGGTCACCATATCTGCGAAGAAAACATGAAATAAATTAAAGCTGTGTGTTGTTTGGAAAAAATAAATGCACTAAAATGATCTGGCACTTTTGGCACAACAGAAGTATTCCCGGCTTTTTTATTTTCTTTAAATCTTGAGAACTACACAGTCTGAGCACACCAGTAGTTGTAGTTAGTAGTTAATTCCTGTCCCTGCCTTGGAACTTCAGGGTGCAATGTAAAATAACAGACCCAACTTTGCACAGCCAACCAATAACCAGAAATGTCCCTTTCCCCTAAAAGACAAAAACACAGAGCCTGAACCCAGTGGTTTCTCAGCAGCAGCTCCGCAACACAGGTGAGTTGCATTCTGGGTGATTGCCAGGGAGAGCCATCAGACTACTCAGGAAAACCTTATGGGTTTTGATCTGTCAGTGATGTATTATTCAGGTTCCTCTTCTCAGGTTCTGTAAACGTTAGTTCACAGAACCTGATGTTAGTTTTTGAAGGACTTTTTTATAACTATATGTGTAAATATATGTGTGTATATATATATATATATATATATATATATATATATATATATATATATATATATATGTATATATAATAGTAATAGCAAAAGGAAGGGTTTTATTCTCACTTTTTTGCAAGACTGATTGAAGTACATTGTGCACTGTATATGTGTTATTTGCCTGTTATATTTCTTAGAGTTGTGTAAAACCTTTTGTAACAAAAAAAATTCAATAAGAGCACGTACATTAAATAAAGCCTTACTGAAAACCTCTGAACATGCGGGTGGTTGCTGACATCCATACCATTCCCAAAAATAGGCAGGCTGTGTTTTACATCCACACTACCTGGTCCACACTACCTGGGCCATTGTTCCCTCAATGTCATTACAGTTGTAACAGTTAGTCATACTGTAGTTTTATGTTCTGACATTGCTGAACTTTACGCCAATTCACAAAGAAATGTGATGTGTTACTGCCAATATTATTACCACAGGGTTGTCAGCACTGTAAGAAAAGGAGGGATGCCTTCAGTGGACAGTTTCATGACAGCGCAGAACTTGCAGGAGGACTGCGTCCATCCTAAACGACCCCACCCACCCCCATCATGGACTGTTCACTCTCCTCCCTTCAGGACGGAGATACAGGAGTCTGAAATGCAAAACATCACGGCTGAAGAACTCTTTCTTTCCTTCTGCCATCAGACTCCTGAATGGACAATAACTGGAACATTTTTTTACAATAACTGGAACATTTTTTTGCACATGCTACATTTGCACATGTACAGTATATACTGCTGACTCGATGCATATACTTTGTTACGTTATGCTATTCTTTTATTCTTTTATTTTATTTCTTGATTTCATTTTCATTTGTTGATCGCCTTTTTTATATATATATATATTTATCCTTACTTCTGGCATTCAGTGTGGACAGCAAAGTAAGCTTTTCATTGTACAGGGAAACCTGCTTTCTTTATTGTGCACATGACAATAAACACTTTGAATCTTTGAATCTTGAATCTTGACAGGGCCAGATATTCAGTGAAGGAACCAATGACATTACATCTCACACCTATAGTCATTTTAAAGAGGATCACCATTATACAATTAGATTGTTGAAGGAAGAAAACTCAAAATGACTCTAAAAAATACCAGTCTTTCTTTAGTCTTCCTGAAGACAACATCACAAACACTAAAGACCCCTCTCCATCTTCACTGAGCTCTAGTAGGTCATTTTTTGATTCAGATGATGCCCCATAATGTCTCATAAATCTATCATGTGCAGGAAATGTTAGTGTGCTTAACTTACTGGTCATTAATTGCCCTGGTGGTTTTATATAACTGCCATTGTTGTAAATGTGTTAGTTTGATTGGATGCCGTTACTCGTACCTGCTCAGATGCACAACAACATATGGACAGATGGCAAAAAAGTTTGTCTTGTCTCCATCAGCTGAGGTTGAACGATGGTGATAATGATAATAACCATACAAAACATGATATGACTCATCGCCCCCGATTGATGCCCAGTGAAAGGACCCCTCAATCACCTCACATGAAGTACGAGCCCCAGCTCCATATATTGGTCCAGGACACGACTCATCTAACACAGACGATGCAATAAATTTAAAGACAGACTGATGGAACTAATGTCAGACCGTTTACCTTGGAAGAGTCACGTTTACCATTCCGGTCGGCAGAATCTCCAATGACTTCCCCCAGAATTTATTTTTCCATCGCTGGTCTGTTAACAGATGCAAACATACGGCAATTAGCCATTTGTCACCTGTTCAATGGCTGTTTATGTATTTCGACCCTAACCTTGCCAAAAAGAGAAGTTTTCAGATTCTGCATGACAGGCAGAGATGGGTGGATGGTGACAGACCTGGTTTGATGAAGCACATGTTAATTTACCCCAATGCAATCACTAATTTGTAGCTGCAGTTCTTTACGTACCTGCTCACTGATGTATCTGAAGCCTCTGTCCTCCCTGATGCACTCAAACGTCTCGCCTAGAACTGGGTTGAAGGGTTTATAGCGGTTTCGGAAAGTTGCAGTGGAATAACCGGAAATAGCAAAGGCAGCGATGTAAACCTGTAAGAGATAAAATAATGGAACAAATGTGGCGTTTGATCTACATTTGTTATTAACATTTGTAGTAAGAAACTTTCAGGTGTTTTATAAAAAATATGACATAAATGTCCCTGACAGAGAGGTTTGTGTTTACAAGACCAAGCTTGGTGACACAAACAGTGTGGTTAGCTGTATATGCCTGAACTTGGTGGTTATGCTCAACTATGTAAAGACACAATTAGAATCCTCATATCCATTTTCATCCAATCCAATTTTTGCCAATCCCAATCTAGTTTTAATAACTAAATACCATTGAATTGTATAAAAACATGAGATTGCTTTAGTTTTAATATTTTTTATCTCTTATCTTCATTTTCTCATATGCTCATTGTCAGGTTCTTTGCTTGTTTGAATTTAATAAATATCCTGAAAGCTTAGGCTCACCATCCTCTGGTACGGGTCTGGGGTGTTGCTGGCAGTGTCCAGCAGTTCACTGTACTCAAGCTCCTCACACAACCTCTGCAGAAGGTTCACGGGTTCGTTCAGAGCAGCAGGCATGGAAACTCGAGCCAAGTCTTTACCTGGACTCATTGAAATTATGTTTTTTGTTAAACAAAGTTGTGTGTTTTCCACTTCAAAACAAAGTAGGGGGTCTTTACCTATGTTGTTATATAAAATTGCCATGAGACCCACGTGGCTGTTGTCAGGACAGTGAGCAGGAAGTGTAGTGCGACGCCCCGTGTTTTTGGGACCTTCAGTGTTTGGAGCCTTAGAGATGCTGTCGCGATACTTGCGAGTGGCAATTGCTGGAGGAATAAGGGAGAAAATATTGTTTTACTAGTTATCATTTAAGTTGAACAGAAGTGTTGTTGTCTGTTTAGGTTTCAACAAAGCCAATCAGAATGTTGTTAAATATATTAGATTCTAATCAAATGAATGAATGTTTCATTCAATCATCCCACCATGGCCTTCTTCTGGCTCTGAGTTGGTGGTGCTCCCATCACTAAGACCTGATTCTTCGGACACCTCCGAAGACATGAGATCATCGCTGGCATCAAAGTACTCTGCAGCTGAGTCTGCCACTGAAGGAGGACCATGGGGAGCAGGCTGATGAGGCAAGAAAGAAAATAAAATAGGACATTTTCCAACACATTCCAGATGACAAAAGCCAAATGGATTTTACCTCTGCTAATGTATTGTTAGATTCCAAGACCTCCTGTAGCTTCTGTCTCTCCAGAGACAGAGACTCGTGGACTGACTTCAGGGATGCAAGCACTGATGAGAAGATGGAGCTTTAAATTACCTTACTGTAGAGTGAAACCTCCCAGCACGTTTTGACACAGGTTTGTTTCTCTGACCTTTTAATGACGTGGAGCAGATATCCTGCTGGATCTTCTTGCTTTCAGCTGATGTGGTGTTTGTGTTGGGTGGAGACAGCTGAGAATAGATGTAGTCAGGAATAGAGGGCACTGATGCACCCAGGTGTGATGAGCTGTTGAGGTGGCTGGAGGACAGCTGGAGGACGAGGAAATAAAGCTAGATTTTTAGTAGCCCAGATAATTCAATTATTGAGAACTCTTAAGAACAGAACTCAGTGGAACTTAAACAAAGTTTTCCCTGTTACATTTTGAAAATAAAAATATATTCAGTAGCATCAAAGTAACATGGATTTTACCATGGAAATATTATATGATTATTCATTCATTCATCTTTTTTTGCTTGTCCATTGCTAGGTTGCAGGGGCAGCTGGCATCACCCAAAAGTTGGTGCTGTGTTCAGAGCACCTCAGTGGCAACTGGACAGCTGGTGGATTCCGACCTGAAGCCTTGCAGACCCAGGTCCGCTTCTTTAACCACTAGGCCACCACTGCCGACATTATCTGGTTTTTTTTTATAACATTGTAACCTACAAATGCCATTCCATTCTTACCATTCCCAGGGCCTCCACTGTAGACAGTGTGCGGGAGTGGCCCCACGCCTTTCCCAGTTTTGGCCTCTTTGGTTTCTCAAGTGACAGATTCTAAACCAGATCAAAATAATAGAGCATATATGTGCATACATATTTTTTAAACAAAAGTGTGACTTCTATCATGATAGTGAGTCATCTACCTGTATGCTAATGATTCGCTGCAGGTCTCCATTTATTAATGCTGGTCCAACCTCCAACGCCTGCAGCCTCTGGATTAGGCTGGTTAACTCAGACAAGTTCAGGTGGCATCTGTTCAACTCTGTGACAGACAGTAGGCGTCACATGTTTTGGACAAGGTCAGAACATCGTAACAACAATCCTGGCTACCAGTATCCATTCAATTAAAGCCTAAACCCTTAACACATGTTATGTTTGACAAATACCTTGACCACACGTATCTGGATCTTGACTCTGCTGCAGCCAGGCAGTAACCTTACAGTTTAGAGCGGTATTAGCTGCAGGCAGCACCGCTGATGCACCAGTCACTTCCTCCATCCCTGCAGAACTCTGCTAGCATGCACATACACAGACAGTGATATTGCACCAACACTCACTTCTGATTAAACATGTTGAAATATCAATATGCTTACAGTGGCCATGATTCCATTTCTCTGATTTCCACTGAGACACTGGATTAATCCACTGTGGACATTCACAATATTGTTCTTCCTATACAAGCGGTGGGCTTGTAATTTTGTGACCCAGATGTAGAAGAGCTCATTACTCTTTGCCTGTTGGAAAAAACATTGGCGAATCTGAGACAGAATGGACTTGGCATGTGGACTTGGAATGTGTCTTATTCCTAGTTTTACCTTCATGTGATAGAGGACGACCCCTGCATCCAAATCAATGCGGTTTGATTTTTTATTTATTGACATTACAGCCAGGCTGACATCTAGAGATCCCTGGATCCGTCCAATGAAAACCTGGACAAGAATTTTTGTTCCAGTTGGTGAAACTAGTGTCAGAATGTTTAACTTAATAAAGGTCACTTACATCATGCTGGTTTTTAGAATATCGCAGGATCCCAGCTTCCAGTACAAAGAATCTCTGTAAAAATCAATGCAAACATAATAGTTATCAAAAGAGCAGGGTTATGAAAATTTGACAGACTTATTTACTAAACACTGCTAACACAGGTCTAACAAAAAGTCCAAATTAACCTGTTAATCTTTAAAAAAATGAATAAATAACAAAAGAAACCTGAGCAGGTAAGTACCTCACCTTGTGCCAGCCTTTCAGAGGCCACTTCCTCCTTTTGAGAAGGTAGCCTTCACAGTTACCTGGTACCATCACATCCTGAGGACACTCGCCAACTGTCTGCATTTCTGCATGAGGGTCCTCAATCACCTCCCAGTCCTGCTGTGGACAACAAGCAGGAAGCACACATGTGGTTTGGAATGATCTAAATTCCTGAATAGGAACGTTTGACAGAAAAGCTTGAACCCTGTAGCACTGAGTTCCTCTGAACTTACTTGTCTGGAGTGCCGAGACGACACAGTACTACTGCTGCGAGAGTGAGCGGTTCTGTTCCACACTGGTGACAACTTCTCCAGGCCACTGGCGAGAGACTGGCTGCGGTTGAGGGAGGAGCCGTAAGAATCCATGTTGAAGAGCAGAAGTCAATCTTCAGTCCCTGTTGTGGTGAGATGAAGTTCCATTAACTCATTTAATCCCTCAATCAAATTATGAGGATGATGCATTTGAGCAAAAGAGATCAATGGTTCTGGTGTATCAGCTTTTTTGTTTCAAGACACTAACAGGTTGCCACAATGCTGTGATGTCAGTGTGACTCCTTGACAGGGTAGGGGATTAGAATTTCACACTAAATTGGATTGGGTCAGTTGTGGCCAAGAGGTTGAGGAACCAGGCAGCAGGTGGTTACAAACCTGAAACCCCAGTCTGGTTTCTTAACCACTAGGCCACCGCTGGCCCATGAGCATGGCATTGTCCCCACTCACTGCTCCCCTGGTGCTGAAAACTGCCCACTGTTCAATTTGGTGATGTGTTAAATACAGAGGTCACATCTTGTTGTGTGCAGTGGTGTGAATCACAATGACCAGGAGTTTGTGTTCCTTCTTTCTTTCTTTCTTTCTTTCTTTCTTTCTTTCTTGTGTAGAGCAGTTGTTGGGCAGTTGGTGGCCTAATGGTTAAGGAAGTGGACTTGGGGTTTGTATTCCCCTACCACTGAGGTGCCCTGAGCATGGTCCCCCCACAAACTGCTCCCCACGCGCTGGCCTAGCCAGCAAGCCCCTACTCACTACGGTGATGTGTTGAATGCAGAGGCATAGTTTCCCAAAGGATACTCCATAGGGATTAATAGAGTTCTCATTTTTTTTAAATCTTTATTTATTTAAGAGATATTTATAATGTTTCGTAACCCAGATGAGGAGCAGCAGTTCAAATTAAGAATGAAGCGTACTTAAGCAGGAACTCCTGTCTTTATTAACGCAAATTAAGTTGATGGAAAAGAACTGAAAAATATAAAACAATAAAAATTGGCTTTCAAAGCTGGGTTGCAAAGACAGCATACCTTCCTGCAGGTGGTGACCCCACTGGAAGCCAATCACTCTAACCTGAATTTGATCTTAAACATACATGTGTAAGGCACTTTAAAAGAGGTCAAAGAGAGAACAATTGTCAGTAACTGGAGCACATTTTAAAAACACAAAGATATCCAGAACCTAGACAACACTGAATGGAACACCAAAGTTCCATTCTAAAGATTAATGAGAGACATTTTAAAAAGATGTGGGGACCTTTCTTGGCCAATTTTCCTTGTAATATCAGAGATCTATTCCATGGGGGAGCTCTAGTGTTAATAGGTATCCTCCCAACCCAGTACTGACACATTATCAATGTATTGATTGGACTCTCATCAGTGCCAACATTGCAAAAAAGCCTGAAAGAGATACTTAAATTATCCCAATTTATGAGATTATTGTGTTTACAGCAGAAGTTGTTATAACCACTGCCAATGGCTGCCCCTGAAAAGCACCAATCTTGTGGTTCCTGGGAAACAAATCCAGGACTATACTGATTTGGAGTAAATGTTGAATATTATATAAGGATCTTTATTGGAATTCTAAAATAACAATGCAGCTGATCTGAAGGAATATCTGTTTTAATCTGGGTAAAACCACTCAGGCTTGACATTATGTAAGGCCAGGATTTCCAGGGAGAAACTGACCCCAGTGATGAGAGCATGTGGTGGAAACAGGATAAAAGGATTTACAGCTTTCTGAGCTGATGTTCTCACACAGCAGAACAATTGATATTGTTGCATCTCAGGAAAAAATCTAACTGTAACATCAGAGGAATTATATATCGTGAAATGTGGTACTGTTTTGGTTTTTTTTTATTTGAAGAAACTACAGCATGTCACCACAGCAACTCATCTATTTGTCAAGTCTGAGGGCTACAAATAAATGACATTACAAGCTGAGTATGTCTGCAAATGTCAACACGAGTCATGTTATCAAGTGCTGAGCTCATAACAGCGTAAACATCATTTGGTTTAAACTTGGTTTTAACCAATTTTTGACTTCGAACGGTTTTATTTTTATACTGTAAATAAATCAGGATGAACTGCAACTTTAATACTAGACATTAACATTGTGTATTTATTTTAAGGACACAATTTAACAAAATACATAGTGTTGTGTGATATTTGAGGAGTTATCTCCCTCTACAGTAATGTTTTAGACATTATTAGCTCTCCAGGACACCGCTAATCCCGTGTCAAGGTTTGGGTATTTGTTCTTTAATTTGTGACTTATATCAAATTGTCTCACATTTTGTTGTTATGGTAACAAAAACTTCAAAGTTTGTGTTTTTTGTCTGTTTTGTGCAGTGCTGTATTTTCAGTATTTACCTGAATTCTTCCCGCCGTTTCTCATCACTCCTCGGTGCAGAGGGTAAATCCATGAAAGTGTTTAATCGTCGATAATTCGGGGGAAACCAACATGTCTACGCAGGTTTTGCCTTTAAACACCGTTTAAAAGCAGCGACGTGTTTCCTCCATGTTGTTCCGAGCTTCAGGGTACGGTCAGAGATACTTCACTGTGCCCTGGGAATTATCCACATAATCTGGAATTACAGCGTGGAGCGTCTGCAGAGATGAAGTGCAGAGTAAATCTGACCAACCTCACCCTATTGGTTCGATCTCTAAAGCGACGGCTTTAGAAACAATAGGCTTCACATGGTGTTATTTTCAATGTCATTTTTATAATTATGGGAACTATTACATAGTTCGTATTGTATTTACTGTATATGTCAATTTATCTCATTCGGACCTTATTTTCTGACCGTCACTTTTCGCAGTAATAATAACAGCATCATTGTTTCTTGTCGTAAGATATAATGATGTTGTCACCTGCCGACAAATTATTAAAATTTAATATTTAATATATTTGTCCAACTTCTCTTCTTAACGTTGTGGGGCCACTGCCCCCACTGTCATTTCACCAAAGGGCCACATCAGCTGGTTAATACAAAAGAAAAATGGCATTTTATTAAAAGCGAGTTTCCCACAGATTTTGCGTGACAGAAAACACTGAAGATGATTAATAGCAAAAAGAACCCCGCTAAGTAAACCAGGAGGAGTCTGTTAACCATGGTTTTAGAACTATATCTCCTCCTTTCCTGTTTCCTGTTGTCCCTCTTAGTGACCTTATTCCTGATCCTGTCCATCCTTGTCTCCTAAAGAGAATCTCAGCATCTTTAACCTCCGCCTCCTGTCTTCTGACTATCAATCATGGCTATACATAATTTACCAAAAAATGTAAAGCAAATCTACAAAGTATTTTTTTTGAACTTGCCATAGGATGTTCTATACTATAAAACAGTACATCATCCTGTTGAAGTTTAGATCGTTGCAGTATTTTTTTTTATCTGATGAGCTCATTATCCCTTTTTGATATGAAAGTTTCTAATGAAGTTATATATCAATACAAAACCTCTAATGAAGGAATATAGCCTTCACTAGAAGTATTGTTTTGAATAATTATTATATGTTTTTCTTAATGTTAATTTTGCTAGATTTTACTGTAGAGCCAAAAAAAAAAAAAAAACTTTAGGTTACATTAGTTGTCTGTAACAACTTCACAGTACTGTTTGCCTTTAGTTTGCAGGTGTAATCACAAAAGTCAAGTCAGTGAAAAGTAAGTGAAAACAATGCTTTATGTACATTTGCACATTAAATAATGTAGATGACAGATTAAACCATTTAAATGTTGCTGGCATCCTTGTGTAGAATGCGTTAGTTCAGTCTCTCTATGCAAGAATCCTTGTAATTTTTCCACTCTACGTGGCCTCCTGGACTGTAGACTCTCCTTCTGCAATGCTTTCTGGGCTCTGTTGTTTAACATGCTGTTGCAACAGGGCACAAAGGTGGGCCGGGTGGTGCTGCAGCAGCATGGTGGTGCGGGACGTCAGCATCGTCAGCCCACTCACCAGCTCACCTTGGACAACAGTCAATGACGGCAGTTTGGAATAGTGTACAACGCCCTCCGCACTCAGCAATCTGTTGTCGATGCAGGCTCCTGTTGAGACACAAGTGCTAGTCTTTTTTATTCATTCCATCTTTAAGTGTAACAATCCCAGGCCGAAGCTTAGCATCGTATAAAAATTATTTACAGACATGAGGGACCATCCCCTTCAACATTCATAGCCTCCAGATATGGATGATAGACGTACCGAGTAAAGTCATCTGTGGGCTTGCCCTCAAAGCCGACAACATCCCTTTCACTTTTGGCTCTTTACTGACAAACATCACTGTTGGACCGATGAACAAAGGAGCCATGTTGTGGTAAATGCTGTCTTTCAGAAAGGACCGTGTGACCTAGAATTAATCAAGAAAAAAAATCAGTTCAATATTTTACTTCATGTAATATGATATTGATAAAATATCATAGTGCTTTAACTAGGGCTGGGTTAAAAAAATCAATTAATCGATTTTAATCGATTTTTTTGTTAATAGGACGATATCGATTCATAAATCCAAAAATCGATCCTTCTTTTCCCAACAACTTTACATGTGCTCATGCACCACAGGTGATTACGTATTTACGTGGTTTTGTTTTAAAACAAATGTAAAAACAACATGGCACTAAAATCTAAAACTACAGTCTGCCTTGTAATTTTGGGTCAGGTCATGTTAAATAAAAAATGTATGATGGATTAATATGACTGCCTTGAGTAAATTTGTGATGGAAATAAATGTAAAAAAATACAATTTTTTATTAGCAAATGGATTGAGTTTCAATTTTAGCTTTGATTCTTCTGAGAATAATGTTGGTACCGAACTATAATTGATATGACAAAAACTAAAATGAAAACCGAAGTGAATCGTGAATTGAATCGAATCAAACTCTTGTGAATCGAATCGATTTAGAAAATTTGAATCAATACCCAGCCCTAGCTTTAACTATTGTTTCGTTTATTGGTAAAAAAAAATACTAAATCAAATTTCCTCAAATGTTTGGCTCGAATTCAGTATCTAAAGGCAGGATGTTTTTTTATTATGATGAATACAAAATAAAATGTTTGAAATGTTTTTTAAATGAAAATGGACATAAATTCACCTGGTTTGGAATGAACTTGACAGTGATGTCATGTTTGTAGAGTCTGTTCTTGAGAATTGTCATATCCTCAGAGCTGCTTGCACTATTCTGGACAACAGCTATCATTTTATTCTCCTCAAATACATTCTTCAGACTCTGTTTTAACAGTAAAACATAGCCACTCTCCTGAAAAAAAATAGACACAAAGGATGACAATATTAGAAGAATTCAAAGTAGACGTAACCATAAAGCACTGTCAAAGCACAAAAGCACTACCACCTTTTAATATTTAACTATTTTCATTGGGCCTTTTTACACAGCTTTTTCAACACAAGGAAATAACAAATTTAAATATAGTAAAATGTCCAAATTGTATTATGTAAAACAATACCAGACAACGTACACAAAATTTTTAAACCCAAAAATCGTACAAAACACACTTTGATTGGTGTTAAAACTCATTTGATAATTAAGAACAATTATACTCTTACCTGCTGGACTTGTTTGTTTATTTGTGGATATGCTGTTCGAGGAATAACATCACTCGGGGGGATATACTTTGTGACTGCCACGAGCTTCTGTTTCAAGAAGTGTATAGGTTTCCTGTGACGGGTCACAGACTTTGAGCCGTTGCGGACACTCTGAATCAGGGGAGTCCATACTGAAATGCAAAGTCTCTGGTTAGACACCTGCAAGTTAGCCAGTGTTGCTAATATTAGCCATATTGACAATACATTTCACTGCCATGAAAATCTCCATTATACTATGTTGTACCGACGAGGAAACATCGAAATAAGTCATAAATGAAAAAATATAACGTTAGAAGACAAAGAATTGCTTGTACTTTACCTTGTTTCGGTAATAATTTTGTACACAAGGTCGCCGCCATCTTAAACAGGAAACTGATGGTTAGGAAATGACGTATAAAGTGACGCTACGTCCTGGTCACGGTGATACAACGTATTTCAGCGCAATAGTATTGGTAATAATTACTATAATAATAATGAAAGCATCAATAATTTTGGGACACAGCTACAAATGTATCTCTGTACATAGATATTAATAAGTAGATTTTATTTCAAATAAAACTACATCGATTTACCTATATTAAACATGTACAATAACTGTGTTATTCTCTTTGTATTGAACATATTACGCAGCTTTGAAATATATCAGTTTAAAATAAAAACAAAACATAAAAATAAAAAAACATGACTTTTTGTTAGAACGCGTTTACATAAGGCTTTGCGCGAGCCAACGTGCATTACGTCACACTCGTGCTCACAAGTATGAGGCGCAAACTCAGTACAAATTTATTTGGTTACATATGTTTTTTTCGGGGCAGACACTCGGTTTGTGCCAATTTCCCTCCGACTGCGACTTATCGTAACGTTTTTGCTTCGCACTTCTGCACAAAATCTCCGCTTGACAACAACGACATGGATCTGAGTAACATGAGGAAGAAATACAAAGGAGACGAAGAGGTCAGAAGTCCATTAATGACGATGCTTATGTCAGTATTTACACCTGCTGGATTGATTGGTTATAGTGATTGATTGGTCAGTTGAAGAGCAGCACAGCTTCTGCTTGTGTTTGAATTACACAATATCACCGTAATCCACATTCTTTGCCCTGCAGGCATGAGCGTTTTGAACACAAGTAAATAACTGCATTAATGCACAAAAAATGCACAAAAATTACTGCTTGCTACAACATCTGGATGAGTAATAAATGCCGTGTCAATGCTCTGATCCAAAGCTATTAATATGACTTTTTAAATGCTTTTTAATTCTATTTTTCCAACATGTTTTTACAGTGTTTTGAAGAGAGCCACCTGGTGTCTCTGGACCCCATAGAGCATTTTGGAAACTGGTTTGAAAAAGCCACAAAGTGCCCTGAAATTTTAGAGGCCAATGCCATGTGCATTGCCACTGCCACTAAGTAAGCACATACACCTTGTCTAATACACTGAATAAAATTCCTTTCAGATAATGTCTCTTATTCATGACACTGCAGGGAAGGACGTCCTTCTGCTCGCATGGTCCTGTTGAAAGGTTACAGCAGTGAGGGTTTCCGTTTTTTCAGCAACTATGAGAGCAGAAAAGGCACTGAGCTGGTCAGTATCTCTGAGTTCCTCTTGTCATTATATCATTTCATAAATGGTACCACTGTACACAACATGTCCAATAAAAATATTACTGAATACCCAGTGGTAATTGTGTTGGCGTGGCTTGTGTATCATCAGCATTGATCTTGTCTAATTAAACTTATTATTATAGTGGTCAGACTGTCACCCTCATTGAAGTTGCCTCGGTTAATGTTTTTATGTTTTTGTTTTATACCAACTGAAATGTGCTGTCATTCGTTAACAGGAGACAAATCCGTTTGCGTCCCTCGTCTTCTACTGGGAACCACTCAACCTGCAGGTGCTGCCACATTGACTTGATTGTAATTAATAAGTTGTTATGTTGTGGGAACAAAACATATGCCTTTCTGATACTGTCTGTAGTCTAGTTGTATTTATTAATATATTTATTTATTCAAATGCTCTGCAGGTTCGTATTGAAGGCACTGTGGAGAGGTTGCCGTACCAGGTCTCCTGCGACTACTTCCACTCTCGACCAAAGAGTAGTCAGATTGGAGCTGCTGTGAGTCGACAAAGCAGCGCTATTCCTAATAGAGAGGTGAGCACAACTAAGTGTATACATCATATATATATATATATATATATATATATGTGTATATATATACCTCCATCAATATCCTGTGTGTGTGTGTGTGTGTATATATATATATACATATATGTGTGTATATATATATACATATATATATATGTGTGTATATATATACCTCCATCAATTTCCTACTTGTTAGCCCCATCTCTAGGATCATTCTTCTATCAGTGTATTCAGTGCAGTCTTGCAGTGTCCCTCCTCTGAACAGTGTCCAAACTGAACTGTCCAAACCATCTCAATCTTATGTACCCACTGAACTGATGGAAAAGACAACTGACTAATTAACTAACTTTTGTCCATCTGTTTTAGTATTTAATACAGAAGAAAACAGAGCTGGAAGAGAAATACATGACCAGTGAGGTTCCTATGCCAGACTTCTGGTGAGTTTTATAGTCCTGAACTTTGTGTTGTTCTGGTGTTAATTTCAACAATGTCATACTGTAAGAATTTAAAGGATATGCAATATAAAGCTGGTAAATTTCCTGTTGAGGTCTGTCATATGAAAATGCACAAACATTTGTGTTAAATTTCATTTTATAAATACATTAGTAAAACAAGTGTTGCCCAGAATAAATAACATGTCCTCAGGTTGAAAACGTGGTTGTGAACTAAGATAAATGACCAGTCATGTGATGGGTTAAAATGCTAAAAAGCTTTTAGCCTTTTTCACTCTATCTATTGGAGAAATGTATGGGGAAAAGCAGAAGTTTAATAATATATATTTTGATACTATCACTTGGAAAAGTTGGGTGGACCAGATTAAAATGCCAAACAGGCATGAGTTTACCCAGGTCTGCTTGAGATGTTGCTAACTAAGATATCAAGACTAACTTTCTGACAGAGAAGAATGTTATTATAGATACAGTAAAATGTGGTAAACTCTTGAGGAGCCAGTTCTTTAAGAAACATGTTAGCAAATAGGTGTGAAAAAAAAACAGAGATACAGCAAATGAATGTTTTTGCTGTTTGTACAAATTCAGGAAACACCAGTACATTTCAGAACGCCTCCTAAGCAAGTTTCATTCATGATACCTTGTCTTTGTACCATTCATTACTAACAGGGGCGGCTACATTGTCAAGCCTGACTACATTGAGTTCTGGCAGGGCCAAACAGACAGACTTCATGACCGCATTGTCTTCACTAAACGGAAGGAGGGAGACAGCGAGCTGGGAGACTTTCAGCATGCTGCTGCTGGAGACTGGGTGTATCAACGGCTGTCTCCATGAGACAACTGAGTCTTGTGACTCCTCAGGCTGTAGTTAGATAATAATTAAACGTATGGCAGTTATTTATTTAACAACAGTGTTGTTGATGTTTTGACAAGAAAAGTATAATTTCAAGGAAATGCTGTCAATACTTCAAGCAATATGTCTCCAAACTATTGTGAGAGCACACAGTTCAATTCCTGTGATGTGCCTAAGGTGGTGGAATGTCTGTCTGCCTCGTAGATATTTTACTAAAAGACCTAATGAAGTCAGTATATTATGTGTCTTGTACAACATTTTGTATAAAGAAATGGTAGAACTTCGATTCGTTGTGGGATCACGGTTTATTTGTAACCAATTTCATTTCGTGGCCAACAGAGGTCAGCAGTACATTACTTCGAAACGTCGTCACCTACAATGGAATAGAGAAGGAGCTAAAACTGAAAAAATAATATTGTTTGGGTCCTAGTCACCAACTGGAGTAGAATAGCATAGAATATAGGCAATAATTGTGGTTAGAACTGTAAGGAAACATATGCAACACATATAAAACTTAGTATAAAGTACAACTTTTCATTGAGCTAATGTTGGAACTTCAATTCCCACAACCTCCGTACAGACCAGTTAGCAAAACTGTTTTCCCTAAATAGAAAAAATATTTCTCTGTCAGTTTTGTGAAGTAGGAATTCAGAAAGTACAGACACGCCATGTGGTGTCATATATCAGAGTCTGCTTACAATCACCAAGCCAGCAGAATCCACCAGCACAGGCTCAGGTGAAATGATGACCAAGGCTATGTTACCATAAAGAGTGTAGTCTGACTCAGGTGTTGGTGACGGCATTACTATACTATACTATTTACAAAAGTACCAATCACACTGCCTGTACCTGTTTATAGGAACATGAAAAAAATGCACAGTAGCTTCTCACTTTAACACAACATTTATTAGAAACCAAAAATAATTTAGTTTTTCTTTTTAGAAATTCAGAAAAAGATGCAATCAAATTTTATCTTTAAGCTTTTGTGTAGGATAATTTTTTAAAAAATTCCTCCGATGCAGCCATGAAACTTACATTTATGTGTGCTAGTTACAAAAGCATATTAAAAATGTAAAAATGTAGTAAATGTGCTTTGGTGTCCTGCCGAAAAAAAAACATGCAATGTTTTTGGTGCAATGACTGAAAAAAAAAATTACAAAATGTCACTGTCATTATAATGCTGTTGTTTCACAATTTAAAAAATAAAACAAATTACTCTAGCATTTATTCATAGTGTTGATTTTTGAGGGTGAGGCAAGTTTTTTGTCCCTCACTGAAGTTTTTTATTTAAAGTATAAAAGCTATCGCAGCTCTGAACATTTTATACATCAATAAAAAGTCCATTGTCATTTCATTGCCCTTCCCATCTTTCCTGTCAATGTTTTATTCTTCTTTACAGTTATAGCACAAGGGCTGTAGGTGTGGCTGGGAGTCCATTAGTGACAGTGTCTACTTGGGTGCGGTGCCTGGTTACCAGTGTTTATACACTACACCGGCTCTGTGTGTGTGTGTGCGGGGCTGAAACACAGTATTATTGCACGTATGATTCATCAAACTTTCATCAAAAATGTGACACTGATGTATGACATAGTTTTAATAAACACATGTTTTTTTCTTGGTCTTGTTCTCTATTTGTCAGTCTGCTTTTTATGGTTCTCATCACTGAGTGTGTGCTCTGCAAACAGGTTGGGGTTCTCAGCCAGCGTGGCACGAATCTTCTTTTTCTCCTTGAAGCGCCCAGAGTGAGAGACCTTAACGTGGCGCCCTTTGGTGGCAGATTTATCCACAATCTTCTCTAACCTGGCGTTGAACTGGCTCTCCGTTTGATCCGCTGGGGAGTTATTGCTCGAGTGCTCTTTGTGTCCAGTGTTGCTGCCATACTCGGTTGGAATCTCATACAAAACCTTTGATTCTGACTTCTTCTTGCGTGAGAAGGTCAGCTTCCACCAGCTTGGGTCGGCCATATCTCCAAAATGAATGACTGACCTGTAGGACAGAGGCAGGTGTGTTATGATGACAGCCTTTGTAGGACATGACAAAATAGGTTGTTTTCTTTGTAATTGCAAACCTATGTTGGCCACTTAGGTCATGAGGTTATGAGGATTCATTGTCAAAAATGCCAATAAAATTACATAAAATGTTATTTGTTTCTGTAGATGTAATAGATTATTTCACCATGTTTGTTGTTTTCTCCATAAATAACACTGTTATCACTCAAAACTATCTGTATCTGACTATTATAATACAAAGGACACTGAGATAGGGTCTTGACTTATACCTAGAAAGCGCACGCTGACCATAGCTTTCTTCCAACCATGACACATCTCCATGATTAGGAGATGCAACCTAATGGTAGAGGACATCCAATCCTCCACACTGAGCTGATAAATTAATGAGCATCTGACAGTATCACCTGTCACTCCCATGTGACCTGATATGAAGACCGACACTTGGCCTTCGACCGACAATGAGGAAGTGACCCGTCTTTGCTGAGCCGCTTCAGGATCCCAGCGCCCGGAACTGTACAATATTGTTGGACTGGAGAGGAATCTTTGGTCCTCAGCTCTTTATCTGACTTCTTCTGATTTATTGATGAATATCAGTAACAAGAGTTATTACAGAGCCATGATAAGGCAACCTGCCGTTATCAAATTATACAGACCAATGACAGATACAGCATTTGGACACAATTAGTTTCTCTTTTATGAAATTCTCATGGTCAACGATCAACCTTTTTTTCAACACTGGGCAACTTTGTGTTGACTAAGTTATTAATTCTAACTTATGAATCACAGGAGCATCCCGAGCTTGTTAGTGAAAGGTGTAACGCATTAAAACCTGCCTTTGTTTGTTTTGTGATAAACTATGAATTCCTTTGAACCACTCAGCCACCTTAGTTTTTATGGCTAAAAAATAGAAACACTATGAAGCAATGTTGAATTTAGATGTGGATTTAAAGAAGACTCTACATCAGATTGTTTTGACTGAGCATGTGATACAATATGTAAGTCAAACACCAGTACAACAATTACCCCCATGGAAGTTATGATGAAATAACTTTTTGGTGGCAGCAGTGGTGGCCTAATGGTTAAGGAAGCGGACTTGGGTCCACAAGGCTTCAGGTTCAAATCCATCAACTGCCAGGTTCCTACTGAGGTGATATGATCATAGCAAAGTCCAGACCCACATAAGCTCCAGTGGGTTCACCACCCACATGAAGGCTCACTGTAGGGTGTAGTGTGATTTGGTTGGCAGTGGTAGAGACTGGTGCCACTGAGACCCAGCAACAAATAAGAGGATGAAGATAAGTAAATCTTATTCTTCTCCTTTCGGCTTGTCCCTTTTTCATGGGTTGCCACAGCAGTTCAACTTTTTCCATCTCCCCCGGTCCTCTGTATCTTCTACTCTGACCCCAACTCATTCCATGTCCTTTCTCTCTGCATCCACCAATCTCCTCTTTGTCCTTCTGCTTTGTCCTGTCTTCTGCCTACTCCAAGTGTCTCTAATCCACCCATCATGGCTGGCAGTTGTGGAGACTGCTGCCCCTGAGACTAGGTAGTGGATAAAAGGATGAAGATGAATTAATGAATTTCCTCAGCAGGGTCCCATCTCACAATTTTCTCTTGTCTTCATCTTCATCTGATAACTAATTACCAAAATGAATAAATTGGACAAAGTGAAGTCTTTTGATTTCATTCCCATTCTCTATTTCCTATCTGTAACACAGGCTCCTCATATGAAGAAAATAGACAGAAATAACAGTTATTTTAAAATGTACATTGTCATGTACAGTATAAAAATATGTATCGTCGCAACCTTACAAAATCAATGCTTATTTATGTTTCCTTTATAATCAATGATACAACTATCAACGATATAACTTTAACTTTACAATCAACGTTCCTCTAAGGTTAGAGGAGCTATTTGAATAACTGCAGCTGATCAACACAGTTTACTGATATTTTCTATTTCTCTCACGGCTGCCAGGAAAGAATGAAAAGAAACAAATCCTTTGGTGCGGTGATTTTTATCACCAATGCACCTATGTAAATATGGGCTCCATGCTCTTTGTAGAAGGAAACACTCAACTTATCTGGACTATGTGATGTTTGACACCAAGGACAAACAATTTCAGGTGTCATAAAAGTCAATGTGACAACAATTACCAGGGGTTTGAACAAAATGATTCCACCAACGTAGAGGTGAACTTAAACATTGTGAAGAAATGATCATAAGGTCAATATAAACCATAAACACAAAATAATTAATATATTATTAACAAAAAGTAAAATTTTATTTTTAAAAATTTTCCCATAGTAAATGACAGCAAAAGGCAACAAAATGAATACATTAGCCTAAAAAAAGACAAAAAAAAAAACTAAAATAATAATGAGGTAAAATAATGAGGTTATTTAAAAAATATATGTGTAGGATATGATCACATATTTCTCTGATTGTACCATGTTTGACTTAGGTCTGACCTTTGAGACAAAATTCCCTGTTGACACAAAGGAGGCCCCTCCATGGATCCCTTTAATAAGTTACCATGTATTTTGTCATGTGTGGGTGAGTCGCACAGCACGGCCTCAGACCTCACAGCAGGGAGGGAGCGGTGTGTGTGTGTGTGTGTGTGTGTGTATGTGTGAAGGGGAGACCACAATTGAAAATCACTGACCGTCAACAGTGTCTTTTTTATAGTATAATGTTTAAGGTTGGATAGAATCGGTGGATCCCTCAGGGAGGAGAAAGAGGAGGAGGAGGAGGAGGAGGAGGAGGAGAGGTTGTCGGACTCCAAGGACGGTGATCACTGTACTGCCTTCATAATTGAGCTGAGGGCCCGTGGCCTCTCAGGTTTCATGCTCTGTGCCAATGTTGCCGCTGACCCGTGATGGCAGAGTGTAGGAGGGTTGATAAAACGGCCCGATGTTTTACAACAATACAGACTTCCATCGATTCATGTTAATCCCAGGAGATTCAACCCTTGTTTGTGTGAGTGTCTGCAGGAGGAGTGTGTTTGGAGAAATTTGTTGAGTGTTGGTTACACATAATTTTAATATTTAATGACACTGTCAAGGAATGGTATGTAATAGCGACAAGACACCTGTCGTGTTCTAACACATCTGCAGAGGAGAGTTTTTTTTTCACAGATCTTACATTTATCCAGTTTTGGCTTTTATTTATCCAAACTTATGAATTGCTTTAGTATAATTTAACACATAACATGTAAATAGCTATCTATAGCTAATAAAAAAGGCCAACTTATGTAACCATATTTGCCACGGTGTTTATTAATATAAAAACATCCCATTGACATGACTCCGTGTATCCATCATGGAACATATAGCCCCATTTGAGATCCGCTGTCTTAAGGTATTTCATCCGTCCATTCTCTCTGTTTGTCCATAACTAAATCATGGGGGCAGCAGTCTCCACGTCCACCACCCAAATCATACTGCACCATAACAGCCCCTTATGAACCTTCATTCAGGTGAAGCACTCACTGGAAGCCAACTGCTCTAATTAGAAATTTGATTTTGTCCAGGAGGTGCAACTGATCTAGGGTATTGATTAGCATTTTTTTTTTTCCTGTATAATGGAAATATATTTGGTGTACAAAACTGTCTTAACTAAAGGCTTAGGGCATTGTTTGTTCTTTGGAGACTGTCAGGTTTGGAGGCTTCATGTCAAAACACTTAGTTAATCATCAGTGCAGCAGAACACACAGTCCTGGTCTAAAATGGAACATTTCCACAAATTAACTGTATTTTTAAAATGATCTTAGATAAAACTACAAAAACAATTTTGATAGTGTGTGAGCAACTGACCAAGTAAAGGCATTATAACATGCTTTAAGCATTTATAAAATTAACTTTTTTTTTTACCTTGTTGACAACAGGCTGGCTCTGTCAGATGTGAAACTGCACCACCATTCTTCTCTGGTTTAGTCCTCAGGTGATCATGAACAGGTGCAGCATCTCTTCCTTTATGCTTCTGCTCTCTCACATTCACCCTGCACATAGAGCAGTCTAGTCACACACACACCCTGCCCAAACACACACTCACACACACACACACACACATGGACACAGACACGCAAACCTTGAAGCCCGCCCAGCTATGTGCATAGTTAAATGTTACAACCATTTCAGGAAGTCCTAGGACCTTGGGACAGGTTACTGGCATCGGGGTTTAGGTGAATGTCACCCTTTCTCCAGCCCAGCCTCTATAATCGTACGTTGAGTTAAAGGTGATCAACCTTGTAAGAGTAACACCTACCTTTGTGACAGTTTCAGCAGAAACACACACACTTAGTTTGCAAGTTTGGTAACTATTCAAATGACCTGTCTTAGTTGGTGGAAAGTGCTGATTTACATATGGGAACTTATTGGCATTGTGAACATGCTGAACGACTATCAATCATCTGAATCCCATTTTCCCATTTACACTGATACCTTGGATGCATACCTACATTGACAGTTAATCACGACATTATGCTACAGAGTGGACAGAATGCAAAAGGTTGTTCAGTTGTGGTCAGCTTCACTCACTGGGAAATTAAACAAATACTGTCCTGTGAATAAAGGTTAGTTAAATAAATGAACAGACATTGGAGTTTTTTTTTTAGTTTTACCCAATCATTGATTCTCTACTGCAAATAATTAATATTTCCTATTTTATTAAACATTTATTTCCAAAAGACATTATGTAATAACTACAGGTCATAACTTTTTGTGGTCTTGCAAGACACTGCCATCTGTTGGCGGAAAAAATAACTGAGAATACCGCAAGTACCAATCAGAGTCAGGCGTGAGTATTGTGAATTTTCATTGGTTTCTGCGTTTGACGTTGAAGCGACACCTGCTTCCATTGGTTTTCTTTCCTGTAACGTGTCGTAAACAGACGGAGGTCTGTGCATCAGGAGTTAATAAGGATCTTGGCGTGAATTTAAAGTTCTTTTTATAATGGAACCGTAAGATCTGAGAAGAACTGACGTATTAATAATTGACGGCGAAACAAAAATGGAGGTAATATTTCTGTCTGTCTGTTTTATCCGGCTGTAGGCTAGTGCGAGCTAGCTGTCAAAGAGAGGAGAGGAATGTATTACATATATAACATATTACAATGAAAGAATTGCACAATTGTGGTTTTGCGAGTTATTGTTTTTTAGTGTTTCATTCCAATTTAGTTTGACATGACAATGTATAATGTTTGTTTATGTTTATATAATTATTGCTATGTCGTCTTACCTTCACAGAACATTCAAAATCTTCCAATAGACATTCAAACCAGCAAGCTTTTGGGTAAGAAAACTAAAAACAAAAATGGTTTCTTTCCTTGTCGTACAAACAATCATATGGGTTGATTTGGCCATTATATGCATAGTTAATTTTTCATATTTTTACCGCTGCAACATAAAGTCCCTACTGTAAAGACTCTTGAGTGTGATAAACTGTGTATACAATGGTGGAATTGTTAACCATATTTTTTAAAATAATAGTAATAATAATAATAGTTAGCTTTGAGCTGGTCTCAAAACAAACGTACCCTTACTGTGTTGTCTATGAATCTATTAAAAAATACATGTACACTCTTTCTTTATTAGAAGACTTTAACACATTTACTTGTTTATCCACAGATTGGCTGCTGGATCGACGACATTGTAATCTGAAATGGCAGAGTACAGTGAAAACAATCAGAGAGAAAATCAATGCTGCCATCCAGGACATGCCAGAGAACGAGGAGATCAAGCAGCTTTTATCTGGCTCCTGTGAGTCCATAACAGTCTCAACCTGCGTTTTCTCATTGATGTTTTTGTGAAACGTAATTTTACGGTTTTTTTTTTTTAAGGTTTTTGAGGGTATTCTAGAGCCTCATTGACATTTTATTCTATTTTATTTAGCGAAAAAGTTCTATATCTCCCTTTAGAAAAAAACATCAGGGATCATTTCTATAGTATCTTATTGCTGAGGTGTGTCTCAAAATCATTTGGGCTCCTTGAAAACAAAATGAGTTATACATATACATATTTATTACAAGTAAACAATTGATTAACACCAACTATTATCTAATTTCAAAGATTACATAACTGTGGCTGCACTTAGAAATGCTATTTTTTCTTGTGTATTGTAAACATTTTAAGAAAAACATGTTTTTCTTTGGTTCATTCATAGACATCCATTATTTTCACTGCCTAAGGATTGTGGAGCTTTTAAGAGGAACAGAAGCATCTTCTAAGAATATCTTTGGTAGATATTCTTCTCAAAGGATGAAGGTAAGAGGATAAAAACAGTGTTTTTTTTTATACTAAGTGGTCTGTGCTCTTGGAACTATGCACACTGTATTTCATTTCTGCAGGACTGGCAGGAGATAGTTTCTCTTTATGAGACAGACAACGTCTATTTGGGTGAGTCAAGTGATCAAAACAAAATTACAGTTAACCTAAACTGTATATAAAGATTTTTTTTCTGAATCTGTCTTATGAAATAAATATTAGCAGATACATGATTCATTCATAATTGCATATGATAATAATAATCACACTGTGTTTGTCTTTTAGCTGAGGTTGCGAGCTTGCTTTGTCGCAATGTGAGCTATGAAGGCCCAGCTCTGAGGAAGCAGCTCGCTAAAGCAAAGCAGCTGCAGCAGGAGCTGAGCAGGCGAGAAGTTGAGTGTCAAAACTCTGCTGCAAGTCTGAAGGAAAAATACCATGCTGCCTGCAAACAGTATGGCATCACAGTAAGTATATTAGCATACATTAGATAACTATGCATTTTATTACTAATGACATACTTAACATCTTTCCAATAACAGGGAGAAAATGTAGCTCGTGAGCTTCAGGCTTTGGTCAAAGACTTACCTGCGGTGCTTGAGGAAATTGGAAAGGATACAGGAAAAATAGAGGAGCAAATCCATCTTTATGCTGCTTTCACAAACTTCGTATGCGAGTGGTGAGTATATTACTGAAAATTCACCTGTTCTTCAATTTCTTAACCACATAATTTCTGTATATTTTATGAACATTGTTTATAAAGGACTATTTAAATATGCAAATTAAATCAGAATAATGCAGAATAATGCAGAGTTATCTTAACTCAGAGCAGATTTATCTGTTGACTTTATTTATTTAAGATTATTTACATTTTATTCATAGGTCTCAGCCTGTTCTTCCCATGCTGACATTTGCTCAGAAGAGAGGGAACACAACATTTTTTGAGTGGAGGACAGGGAATGTGCCCACAGTTGTTGAGAGGGCACATGTGGATGAAGCTGCTCTTGAAGCTGGAACAGAGGATGCAGTTAGTTTTTATATTTTGCATGTTCACCTCAGATCACGTAGGGTTATCGTTATTTAAACATTGTTATCATACTCGTTTCTTTCATTTTTTCCTTAAGATTGATTGGGGAGACTTTGGCAAAGCAACAGAAGCAGATTTTTCTGTCATCACTGTGGAGGAAGGTGTAGACTGGGGTATAAGCCTGGAGCCAAGTTCTGGGGTAAGACGACATTAAGGAAGGACGTTTTGTTATAGTAAACTCTATTACCAGTAATAACAATATTTGAGGGTCTTAAAAGAAAATTTTAAAAAATGTTGTTTATGTTGTCCATGTTGTCCACCACTCTTTAAATGTATATTTGCTGTATCCCTAAATAGGAAACCAACGAAGGAGCCATTGACTGGGGTGACAGTGAAGCAGCTCCCTTAGAAATTGAAGTTGTTGATGGGGGAACAGACTGTGAGTATTTTTTTTTCACACTGCTATCATGCCTCATGTTACTCTAAGATTATCATTCATTAAAGGTAAATGTACTATTTTGTAGGTCCTGAGGGTGTGGCAAGAGGACAAGATGCTTTAACTCTGCTAGAGAACTCTGAGTCCCGCAGCCAGTACATTGATGAGCTCATGGAGGTAAAATTTTAAATAACATAAAATAAAATTCTGATTTGGTTTACGCCTCCGCTGCAGTCCATGACCAGGATTAAGTTAATGTCGGTGTTATGAGTCCTTTTGTACTGTGGCTTCTTGAGATGTTTACATGACAGTACGTCTGAGTAATCTTGATTGGGCAGAGGGGAGACTAGAGCAGTGGAATTAGTAGGACAAAAAGTGACTTCAGCGATTTCATACTGTATGTTGGTACAGTTGGAAGTGTTCCTGATGCAGCGCATCAGTGAGATGGCAGAAGAAGGAGATGTTGTGTCAATAAGCCAGTTCCAGCTGGCTCCTTCTGTCATCCAAGGCCAAACCCAGAAGAACGTCCGAGACATGTTGTCTGTTGTTCAGGACCTTCTAGGACGACTCACTTCTCTCCGGATGCAACATCTGTTTATGATCCAAGCTTCACCTCGGTAGGCCGTCATGACCATAATGCATTTCATGAAACAACTCCCAGATTTACTATACTCCATTACTTTCCTTAACTCATCAGAGTTAGACAATTTTAAAATGTTTTTCACAGAGGTTAAATCTGTTTTGTGGGTAATTTCAGATATGTTGAACGGGTGACAGAGATGCTGAGACAGAAACTAAAACAGGCAGACATTCTGGTACTGAAAAGTCAAACAATGGTTGAGAGAAGACAGGAGGCCCTAGAAGAGCAGGCGAGACTGGAGCCTCGTGTCGACCTGCTGGCAGGATGTACCCGAGAACTCCAACAACTGGTACGATATACTTTAATCTCCAATAGAAAATAAATCTCAACATCCAAACATTCTACTTATTTTTTTCTCCCTTGTCATTGTATTGTTTATTTTTGTGATGTTTTACAGATTGAAAAAGACATTTCAAAGCGATATCACAACAGGCCTGTAAACCTGATGGGTGTTAACATATAGTAAGCTTCTGGAATCAGCACAAGAAGTATTTTGTAATTAACTTTAAGGAAAATAAAAAATTTATTTAATTTGGAGCAATTGTGTGGTCATTAAAATATGTGCCCATGAAATTACATTGGTTAGTAATGTTTGCTATTTTTTTAAACAAAACAGATAAAATTGAGGAAGATCTCTTAGTTATATACAAAACTGTTAATGACCTCACTGATGACATTTATGCTAATAATTTTCAAAAATAATAAAAAGAAACATTTTGTCCCTGGTGTATTTTTGTGTAATTTATCAAATTATTTATTTTTATTACCCCAATTCAAACGTATAATCAAGTTGAAACAAAAGTTAGCGACCAAAATACAGTGTTTGTTTGGTTTTTTTAACGATATACTGCGTGTTTATGACAGCTGATGAAAGCTTGCCACCAGAATATTCCACGCATGCGCTTTGCGAAAGCGTGTTTTGGTGTCAAGCAGCGCAGCTAAAGCTTTTAGCCGGCAAAGCTAACGTTTCTGCAAGTCATGGTGGGCCATTCAGTGAGGAAAGGCTGAATCTTGCAGCACCGAGGAAGTTTTCCATAAAATTGGGTTTTAATTCTTGTCTCATCCGATAGTGGATTTTTGGACATGAGGGCATAACTCATGCGTAAGTATTAAATTAGGAGGTTTTCATTTAAGCAATACGTTTCAAGTCATAACATTGTGATTATATCGATTCTTACACATGACCAGATTGCGTATTTCTCCAAGATGGTGAACGTCTTGCGTGAGAATAGGTTGGTTATTTACGTGTGTTATTATACATTACTTTTTTACTTTTGAAAGTTGTCATGTTCCAGTATTTAGCAACTAACAAGCTAACCAGGCTAGCGCTTATGTATACCGTGATTTCCAATCGTAATTTAGCTTTCTGAAGGCCCCACCCTTGTTCAGATTTTATTGGCCAGAGCTTGCTGGAGTCATGTGTCGTACCCGCGTATGCGGTCTGTCATTGGTCAGGTACAGCGTCAGTTTATCTTTCACCACTTGTTGCCAGGGAGATTGTTTAAAGCCCGCAGATGAAATGCTCGAGATGATACCTGTCACATAATCGAATCAGACAATATGGAAGTTGGTTAGCAGTTATAATGATACCTCGTGTTGATGAAAATGTGACGAGTGAACGTGCGATGTGGCTGCAGACAGATTTTTAAACTGAAAGTAGCCAAGGGGCTAACGGCGCAAGCGATGGATAGAAGAGGGAGGGACCGTGTCCAACCCAGCGAGCTTTCTCGACTCCCTCATTCACCTTCAGCAGCGCCCACGAGAAGTAGTTGTCCTGTCAAGGGTGGGGTGATGCCTGCTCCAGTGTCCTATGGGCTCATCGTGTCTGTCCTGCTCAGTGTCCACGAATGAAAAAGACGTGTCGTTTGGTGCTTGGCGACATTACTTCTTATAGTCTTTGGAGAATGGAGTTGCTGCAGGGGACAAGCTAGTCCTGATTTTTATCCTAATTTTATCAACATGTGCTCAATGCTATTGTCGGTAGGTAAGACTTGGGTGTGTTTATGTGTGTCTGTGTGAAAGGAGCGTGATTGTCATTTTATACCGATGTAATATGCAGTAGAGTAATAAAATGTCATTTTGTTACTTTTGCCAGGAGATTGGGGGGATGAAATCGTTATGAAGAACAAAGCTTTGAGGACTTGCAGTGGACAGAGCCTGGGATCTGATAAGCATTTGAACTCATAGAAACCCGTGGAAGACCCTTACCCCCTCACCAATCTAAATAGTCCTTATGTTCCTGTATCGAATTCCTTTTTCTAGATCTAGTACTAAAGAATTTATCCCAAAGAAGTTGGCCTTGTTTTTGTTTTTAGTTTTTACCTTCACCTTTTGTTCCTTTGTAAAGAAATGCTTTACCTGAAAAAGTACTTCACAGAGGGCCTGATCCAGTTCACCATCCTTTTAAGTCTCATTGGGGTGCGGGTGGACGTTGACACCTATCTAAGCAATCAGCTTCCCCCACTGAGAGAGATCATCCTGGGCCCTAGCTCAGCCTACACCCAAACACAGTTTCACAATCTGCGCAACACACTGGACGGCTATGGCATCCATCCAAAGAGTGTGGACCTGGACCATTTCTTTACCACTCGGCGACTTCTGAACCAGGTGCGCCAGCTGGATCGCCTGTCTGTTCCCAGTACTGAGCTCAATACCTGGCTTGTGCATCGTGACTCCGAGACCGTGGTTTCGGCCAGCAGCCAGTCCAGCCCCAGCATCACCCTGGACAATGGGGCCGGCCTAGAAGACATAGACAACCCTGAAGCTACCCCGGCCATGAGGGGAGGAAGTGGAGCACCTGAATCCACGTACAACTTGAACACAGCGGAGAGCAGCCTGGGGGCTGTGGCCCTAGAGGGTAATCAGGAGCAGGGAAGCAGGGATGGCAATGACGACCTCAGCAAAGAGGTACTGGATAGGGGAAAAAATCTTTTTTTGAGATGACAAAACATTTGGTCACCTTCAAGATAATAAATTAATAGTAGTTGTTTTTGCCATTGCCAGACTCTACTGGTAGTGAACTGGTAGTTTACAAGGCCTCACAATCTACAGACAGGATATCGCTTCATTTTTTTTATGTCGTTGGTCATTTCCACAAGCATAAAAAAACTTGTTTGTGGTTTGTTACAGATTTCACAGTATTTCACAAAACAACTGTTTTTTATGTTACCCCTTTGTGGGGTAGCTTAGCAATGGACTGTATTCCATGGCAGATGTTGACATTGGAACTGGCATGTTCTTAAAATGATTTTGTTACTACTTCCAGTACACTGACAGAATGTCATGTTTCTGCCATGGTGTACTTTGTCATTTAGCGTTGAAACTATTTTACACGACTATAAAATTTTCAAATTCGTATTTTTGTTTTTCGATTGTTGTCATTTCATTCTAGTGACCATACGGCTGTCATGTTTCTAAGTAATAACATAAAAGAAATATATTATATATATATATATATATACATATACATATATATATATATATATATGTATATATATATATATATATATATATAAACACAGTGATTTTAATGTATTGGCTCCAAATCAAAGCATCATTTACTACCTAATTATTTCCTAAGCAAAATCAAGTTGACTTTTTTCTTTGAATGTATAACATTTTCTATTTTTTCAGATATTATCATTATATTTAGATTTTTTTATGGACCAGATGATGAGTTTCCTTATTAAAACAGAAGTGAGATTAACAAATTATGTAATTATTTGTGCCACATAAAATTAGGCAACCTGCAGTTAGGGGATTCTTCCTCGTCCACACCCTGGTCTTTATGTCAGTGTTGGATATTTTTAGTAAAACCAGTCGAGACTCATTTAATACAGCTGCAACATTTCTCACCACATAGATGTCTGACACGTCAGTGTTTAAATGCTCACCACACTGCCTTATCGCTGTGCATATGATACAACCTAAAATCAGAACACAACTATAGGGATTCTATTTTTAGCTTCTTGCCTCCTTGACCTTGTGGGTAATTTATTGTGGACAGGGGGTTTATTTTCCCTCAGTTTTTGAAATTTAAAAAAAGTTGAGAGCTTGGTTGAAGTTGTCATATAATCTCCCTCACGCTATTATAAGCTTAAACATCTCTCTGATCACATGATAAGCACCATGTCAAAAGTAATTATGTCATAGAGGCATCATCTGATGCAACATTTCTGCAATGTGCCGTAATTTGAATCTCTCTTACTCACTTTCCAAAATTACTGAAACAAAAGTAAAACAAAATACAGATTGAATACAGCCTCACATTAACATACTTTTGAATCAAATCCAGTTAGTCCGTTTCTACTATATGAATTTGTATTGCCTTTAATATACAATGGAGATTAAAGTAATCTTTTTCTGCACAGGGCCATTTTCAATGGTTGCCATCTTTTTATTTTAGGACATAGATCTGATTGACATCCTGTGGAGACAGGACATTGACCTTGGTGCGGGAAGAGAAGTGTTCAACTACAGTAACCGCCAGAAGGAGAGTGAGGAGCAAAAGCCCAACCTACAAGAGAACAAAGAAAGAAAGGAGGAACAAGAACGCTGGAGTAATGCAGTCAACCTACATGGGCCTCAACCAGTAGATGGAGAGACTGGAGAAAGTATTCCAGAGCAGGTACACTTGATAGTTTCTCATGTTCAGTTGTTGGTGTCCAGTAAAAGGTGGTACACTAAACTGCATTGTGATGCATGAAAACAGCTTGTTCCAGTGTCCAGTTCCCATTTCATTTGTTTCCCTCAATATCCTGCATCATCTGATATGCTCTGCTGAACATAAATACTTGTTTGTCCTAGACTGCCCATCCTTGCATTTAGCAACACACAAATCGTGACCGTTAGATGTTAGTTGTCAACGTGAGTTGTAGTGCTGCGTAAGGTAAAAACAGGAAGACGTTCATTGAGTTTTCCCAGCATGGTATGGAGTCTTGGTGATTGTGTAGAGACTAGACCTTATTAAACAAAATTGTTGTAAAAATTGTGACAAAAAGGATGCATAAATATATAAATATAGCAGGGCTTTAAACTGGTTCAAGGAACAAAAACAAGAAAGCATTTTAGCTTGGAACAGAAACTAAACCAGGAACTTTTTTGTGTGTCTTCAGGAACAGAAATGGAATAAAAAATAATGTAAACCGGTTATTACTGGTTTTATTTATAAAGAATTTTTCATTATATGTGTGTGTGTGTGTGTGTGGGTGGCAGGGTAAAATGGGTTAGGTACCAAACAGACTGCGTTGTATCCACACATCATCAGTAGGGTAAAAAAACACAAAAAAACTGTGTCACTACAGTCAAGTTTATTATTATAAACTTGTTAAACATCTGAACCATGAACGAAATTAACTGTGTCAGGAACGGTTTTATCTGATTCAGGAACGTCAATTTAATTCTAGAACCAAAACCCAGAAAGGTTAAAGCACTGTTTCTGTTTGTAACGAACGGATTTAAAAAAATTCTGGTTCAAAGCCCTGGTTTATAGACAATGTATTTGGTAGGAACACGTTTACGTGAACTCTTAATATGTCCATCTAATGACAATGAAAGACCTTTTTTGTGGCTTTAAATTATGTCATGTTTTCGTGTTAAAAGTCTAGTAAGCACAATTCAAATTTCGCATTTCTGAAGGCATTTTGAATTGAGCAGCACTTTATATAATCCTGTACCTGCATTTTTTTTAGCTACCTGCACTTGGTTCGCAGACATCACTGTCTTTACAAGAATGTTTGAGACTGCTGGAAGCAACGTTTCCTTTTGGAGAGGAATCTGAGGTAAAAACAAAAAAAAAATAAATAGGGATTTAATGTAACTATTAGTTTACTATGCAGTGTTACAGAGAAGACTTTATGATTTTTTTTTTCGTTAGTTTTCAGCCCCAGTTGTCACCTCAGAAGTCAGAGTTTCCAATGAAGAAGCTCCTTCTACATCTCAGGGCCTTCCTCTGGTACCATTGTTGCCCCCAGCAGAGCCTCAGTTAGACCTGGAGCAGCAGTGGCAGGACATCATGGCCATCATGGAACTGCAAGTATGTGCTGCTTTTTACTTTCGCATTCCAGTGAGGTAGGGTTACAAAAGTAAAACAGAAAATCTATTGGACAGATAAATAATAAAAATAATAACAACTTGGTATAAGGGGTGGAAAGTGTCCTAATGATTGAACGTGTCTCAATGTGTCCTTCTTTGCATTAACTGAGTCTTCTTTTTCAAGGCGATGGACATGAACAACAGTACTGTCCTTACTGGTTCTGCCACTGTAAGAGAGACAACAAGGACAACTGACACCAACCCAGTTGGAAGCTTTGGACCTTCTTCCCGTCCAACACCAATAAACCAGGACGTTAGCCTCCACCAAGCCTCTCTGCCCAGCTGCAGCCAGGACTTTCCCCAGATTTTCAATCCTCAGATTGACGCTGCAAACATCCCACCACGAATGACCATGCTCAGACTTTCATCGAGCAACTCCTCAAATGTCAACTCTACTTTTGGATCAACCAACTTGACTGGCATTCTTTTCCCACCACACATAAACAGTTCTAGCAACAACGTTACTTCAACACCAATTGCTGCTGATCCCTTTAGCACCCTGCTCGAGGAGTCTATGCTTGATGAGATCAGCTTGTTGGACCTTGCCATGGAAGAAGGCTTCAGCCAGGCTCAGGCTTCTCAGTTGGAAGATGAACTGGACTCAGATTCTGGTCTTTCCCTAGACTCCAGCCACAGCCCAGCTTCACCAAGCAGTTCTGAAACATCCTGCTCTTCTGCTGCATCTTCTTCCTCAACATCTGCCACCTTTTCAGAGGAAGGAGCTGTAGGATACAGCACCGACTCTGAAGTTGCCACAGCAGAGACAGAGGAAGGGGCTGTTGGAGGTTTCCAGCCTGGGTACAGCAAACTCTGTCGCATGAGTTTTCAGGATCCCTCCCAGTTCCACAACCTGCCACAGCTTGATGGCATCCACCACAATCACACCTACAATCTGCCACTTTCCTCTGCATTCGCTGAGCAACCAGAGCTTCCACTGGCAACTGGGAAGAAAACTTTACGCGACAAGCATAGCTCAAAGCTTCACCCTACTCAGGACTTGATGGATAAGCACTCCAGCCGCGACGAGCGCAGAGCCCGGGCCATGAAAATCCCCTTTTCCAATGAGAAGATCATCAACCTGCCTGTGGAAGAGTTCAACGAGCTTCTGGCCAAACACCACCTGAATGAAGCCCAACTCGCCCTCATCCGGGACATCCGAAGGCGCGGCAAGAACAAAATGGCGGCCCAGAACTGCCGCAAGCGCAAACTGGATGCCATCATAAACCTAGAGCAAGGCGTCCAAGACCTAAGGCGGGACAAGGCTCGGCTGCTGAAGGAGAAGATGGAGTTCATCCGCTCCATCAGGCAGATGAAGCAGAAAATGCAAAGTTTGTACCAGGAGGTGTTCAGTCAGCTCCGAGATGAGGAGGGCCGGCCCTATCCTCCAAGCGAGTATTCGCTGCAGTACAGCACCGACGGCAGCGTACTCATCATGCCCCGCAGCATGAATGGAACTGTGGAGCAGAACCGTAAGGCAGAGAGAAAACAGAAGGACAAAAAGAAGTGAAGAGGGAGGGAAGACACTGCTCTTTACTATGTTACTTTGCTAAAAGAGAAAGATTTCTGCAAATGCAAAAGAGAGGCGTCCTTTTTTCCTTTGAGGAGACGACGGTGAGTAGAGGAACGGCATTTGTTGACTACTCTTCCTGCATTAGTTTCTCCCTTTTCTTTCTGTTCCATTTCTTTTCCTGGAAAAAAAAACGTTGAAACAGAAGTAGCTCTATACATTTGAGTACCACTATGTTTATGTTTGGATGGGGGAGGGAGACAATAAGCAGAGAGATGGAGGAAGGAAATATCAAAGGACATGAAACGAGCTGTTAGAAAGACTTAGCTGCTCTTGATCCTTTTTGCACCAAACCACTGAGGATGGTAATCGAAGGAATCGAAAGAAGGCACTAGTACGAAGGAAGGTCCAAGAGAATTATTGGAAAGTACCTGTGTTCTGAAGGTTTTTTTAAGGACTAAGACAACCTCCTGACACTGGAGACTTTTGGTTGGTAAGTCACTAGACTGAGAACAGCATGAAGAGTTCATAGTGTGCCATGAGGATCTGTATTCATGAAAGGTTGTACTGGCCTTCTCACATTGATCAGAATACATCTCAATTGTTCTCATGTTGCACTCTAGTTCTGAGGGTTCTCCTTGCAAATTCAAGCATTTGAGTCGTTATAAAAATGGCAACGAAGGCCAGAGGCCCAAACGAGATCGGATCTGACTTTTGCAAGGTTGTGCATTTGGCAGTTGTCAGGTTGGCGGCTGCATGGAGAGGGTTGGAGATGAAGTCCTACAAGAGGGGGAAGAAGTGAATGTTTTAGAGAGGAGCCACACTGCATTGCAAATATATCAAGTTCCTTATAAATTATACATAGCACTGTAATTTGTCTTTTAAAAGGCTTGGCTGTAATGCATTTGCCGTGTCAGTCGCTAGTCCCTTCGCTGCGGGTTTAAATACCAGAGCTGCGTTTAAGGAAAGGCTCTTATTAACTGTTCATAATCTAGTATAAACAGGTTTTAAGGTTTAGCCACATGCGCTTTTTACGTAAGTCTACATCCTCTTAGTTGATTTCCAAAAGTTCATCACAGAGCCTGTAACTTCCAATGAGCCGTGGAATTTGAGAGAATTTGGGAGATACAGATAACATGTTATCAGTACCAACTTGGGCTGTTACAAGCTAGGGTTTTTTTTTTGTCGTCTGATGCCCCATTTTGAGCATTAGCATTAAACATGCATAGCTGTCGCTTTGGTAGGGCGATGTCCCTTTGAAGAAAAGTCTTTTGCCAATGATAGCCAATGAAAAGCCACTCAAGGCACTTTTTAACTGCTGTGAAGCCGAGTTTTTTTGGCTTAAGTATTCAATGTCCTCTTTTTCTGTTGAACAAAGTGAGCCAAGTTTTTCTGTAAGAGTTTTTGAATGTATGAAATGACATGTGTGCATCGTGGCTACTTTGAGTCGACTGCCTTCATGACACAGTCTCATTTTCTCCACGAGGTTTTAAAGAACTAGAAAAAAATCGGTTCTTTAAGTAGAAGTGCTATTACTCGTCTGTTCAAGTAATGTTTGTCTCGTCACATCATACTTTGTAAACAGAGGAAGGCCAGAATTCACAGTTTAGTAGACCATAGGTTAGAGTATTTACAAAACTGAACTTAAGACAGCGTCCACAAAAGGTTTTTAAAGTCAAGACATCTTGGGAATAAATGTGTTCTTTCAGGCATGAAACTCTGGTCAACATTCACTTCAGTGTAACCCAGTGCAACACCCACTATTTAATAACGATGCTACTACTTGGTGCACTTTTACGTCTGTCTTGTTATGTAAATATTTTCATGTTTGTTTGTCACGATTACTCAAGGTTCTTCAAATGTCCCCATCACACTTTCACCCTCTGCTCTCAGTTTGAATGTAGTTCCTTGTTTTAAGATATTTGCTGGCAATCAAGTTCTTTTTATCAATTAAAGTGTCTTTATTTTCACCCATGACTCTTGTGTCCTGGCTGTTATCAATGTGGTGCCTTTTACTAAACCCTTGGTCACCAGTCAGAACTGTTCAAGGTCAAGGTCAACCTAGAAATATATTCAACGACCCAATTGGGTTTGAGATTATTAAGTCAAGCTTTTTAGCAGTTTAGCGGAGTCTCCAACTTGTGTTTAAAAACAACTTTAACTGCGTTTCATCGATGGCCACAAAAGGTACCATCTATTCCAGTGAATAATATCACACACAATGAATAAAGACGCAGCTAAACTAACAGGACTTAAAGTACATTATTGTTTGTTTTTTTTCCTTGATAGTAAATAAATGCAGCACAAACAGTAATTTAACTTTTTTTTTTTTAACTTCATAATGCATTTCTTGACAAACGTGACCTTTAGTGTAAAGAAAACAGTACATATCTTTACAGCAATGCCTCCAATAAGCTATGTTACCATTGTATTATACTTACAGTAGACTTATGTCATGGACTGCAGGCTGACATATTCTAATTTCAAAACCATATTTGTTAAAGACTGGAGTTGTTCTGCTGATGGAACCTAAGGAATCTCATCAAAGACAGCTTGGCACAACAAATAACAAAAAATTGGGTTTATTTTCAAAAAACATATGAGCAACACGTAACAGGATAACACTTAAAAGATAAACCAGTAATAACGGAATTCACTGAAGAAGCTTTATAAACATCAAACAACTACTACAGAAAGAGCAAAGATGGGCAGAGGTTTGCCCAATGCACCAATGAGTAACGATAATAATTTTAAAAAGAAAAAAAAAAAAACAATGGCACACAGTTGAAATAAAATAATCACCTCTTTGATACAACAAGAGCAAAGCAATCACAGCCTGGGAATTGATTTAAAAAATTACTGCAAATGTCTGGATGATTCTAAAAACCGGAATGGACTGGGTATGGTAACGTCTTTGCATTCAAAGCAACTGATTTGTGGCAAAAAAAAAATCAGAATCATATACATTGATTCATTATTCATATCCAGATCAAATAAGACATGAGTGATGACACGTCAATGACTCCAAGGATGTCTTGCTTGTTCCCGCTGCTGCCGTCACCTCCCTTTTCTATGACAAGAACCCTGTTCAAAGTACACTGGAATACTGTTTTTAGTTTTTGTCATCCTTTTTATCGTCTTCAGATGGATACGAGTGCCAAGTGAGTCTCTCCTCATAAAAGGATATGACCACCTGCGGACACTTCACATTTGCCTCTTTAGCCGGCACCAGGTCTGCTTCATCGGAATTTTTCCTTCATTAGGGAAATGGGTAGAAAAAAACATGTTGGCTGCTTTTCATTGTCGCGACAGTTGATAACAATGATGGTCATGCAAAGTGAACACAAACCATTTCATCAGGAACATAAGTTCTCCTGTGGAGTCTGTGGCGCCGATTATCCTCTCTGGATCCAGACCCCTTGCAAAACCTCTCAGTTTTTCAGCCTGAGGAGCAGAGAACAATATCACAACACTGATCCTTCACCTGGTTCCTCTCTTAACTGCCAAATATTCCTGTAATTGCGTTGGTTAATGGCTCTACATCCATTATTGCTTCTGATTGTTTGAGCTTTTGCGTTTAAATTTCCTATAATTCCTATTTTTCTTACTGTACTATAAAATTTACAGTTGCCACATCACAGTCCATCCTTGTGTCTATCCGTGAGGAGGTTGTTCTTTGGGTTATCTGCCCATCCTTAACTTCAAACTTTGATAACATTTGTACAGCAAAATCATGTTGTGTCTATTTTCTTAACTTCATTTACCAGTTACGGCAGTGTGGAGCGCGCCTCCTCTTGGGGGCGCCAGAGCACTAATAGGGAGGCACAAAACACGAAAGGAATGTTTGGATTTTCATGAGCTGATTTTTTATCCAGTTTTGTCATTGGATTCACAGTAACATTAATTTTTTTTTGAAAACTCAGTTGATGCACAAAATACACTGCAAATGTCAATTTATTGGTGTTTCTGCAATTAATCTGCAATCATGAAAAGTGCATAAGTGCATATTTGTAATCACATAATTTACTTTCAACGAATCCTCTCAGTTTGAGTGTAAAGCCGAGCGAACAATGTGGGAGCCAATTGTGTGACGATTTTTCAGTCGTGCGACTATCTGGCAATCGGGTATGATATTTGCCTTTGTCGTGCAACTTGCGTCGTGTCATGCAGTGGTCCCCAACAACTCCGCCGTGGACCGGTACCGGTCCATGGGTCAATTGGTGCCGGGCCGCAGAGAAATAATGTTTTCTTTTGGCCCCATCTGGCTATTACTTCCACTTGATCCATACCCATATCAACAAAAGAACTGAACAATAGAATGGCTAGGATTCCATCATCAATAATGATGAAATCAATAATAATCCGGTCTGGTAGCAGAAAGTTAAAGGCTGTGTGCACTTGAGAATCCTTGTTGTGCCCATGGACAGTTAATTGGGGTAGGAAAATTTTATAGGTAGGAGAATATTTCAGAACACGGTAAATTTACTTTTAATGAAGGCTATTTAACTGCCACAATGACCGGTCCGTGAAAATAGTACGAGACATTTAACCGGCACTTGACCACCCCGTCCCACCATGCTACACTGCACATGCGTGAACAGAGATATGGAGGAAAAAACAAGTAAACAACATACCAAAATTAGTTACTTCGAAAGCAACTGGACATAGTAGGTTTCTTGAAGACGTTTCACCTCTTCATCCAAGAGGCTTCTTCAGTTCTAACCGACTACCGACCTGTTATTTAACCTTAAACAAGTGATACCTCTAACTCAACATACAGCTCGTCTCGAACAGGGTGTGACACATTACCCTGTAACCCGACCTCCCTCTTATAGTCTTTTGTTTTCTACAACAGGTATGCAGCCTCTTTGAGGTTAAATACCAGGACTCCTCTGTAGTCGGTTAGAACTGAAGAAGCCTCTTGGATAAGAGGTGAAACGTCTTCAAGAAACCTACTACGTCCAGTTGCTTTCGAAGTAACTAATTGTGGATTGAATGACCTGGATGACTGAGAATCTCCACAGAAAAGTAAACAACAACATCCTGGGAGAATTGACAGACTATTCTGACTACGTCTGCCAAGACATTTTCTAGTGTGTACATACGTGGTCACCTTTTCTTTTCCGTGTCTGATCACAGAGTGGCACAAATGTCAGAGAAATTGGTTTTTCTTTGCTGAAAATCATTGTGTTCCAAAGACAAACTGTGAGCATCTGGGCATCAGCCAGTTCTGCCTTCTTGTTCTTCTCCCACCCTAAATTGAACAGTGTTTGCGCGGCTTAACAGATAGCTAGGAGTACACTGTGCAGCATTTACCAATCACTTCAGCCATCTGCTTCTCATACTGTATGAGTGACAATACACGACAAATCAGACTTCTGTGGCCCAAACTGCTTTGGATAAAAGTATAGCAATGTAGGAAGCCAAGTGTATTATAATGCAAGTGGTGATGTGGTGTGTGATCAGTGGTGTCAGTTCTGTCATGCTGTTTCATGTTGTTTACTTGGTTTCTCATCTGTATCTTTTTACGAGCATCTGCAGGCTGGGGTGAAAATCCTGGATCAATTGGCAAGAACATGTTTGATTTTCACACAATCAAGTGGGTTGTAGTTGGATCACAAGGAGATAGCTTTGTGTAACCTTGTGTACACATCACAAGTTGCATGACTGAGACAAAAATTGTGTCTGATAGCCAAATAGTATGAAACTAAGGAGTCGTTGGTTCAAAGGTCACACAGAGTATGCCCAGCGTGAGATGTTTTATGGAACAGACCCATAATATCAGCATCACTATGCCTTTCAGCTTCATTAACATGTCTCTTTTTAAGAAACATTCTTATTAAGTTCAAACCAAACTGTAAATCAACACTTTTAACAACAAAGATGCTGGTCTTACTTCATCTTTTTTCTTCTTTGATTTACTTTCGTCTCCCTCAGCATCCCCGCCTGCCTTTCTCTTTCCTTCATGTGCTGTTTTCTGGGATTGCAGAAACTCTGCAATCAGATCTGGACAATCCAGGTTGTCTTCTGGCTCCCATGTGTTGTCTTCGCTGCAGATGTCAGAATAATGCAAGAAGAAACTCAAATTGAGTCAAGCTTCATCACATATTCAGATAAATGCATGTTTTCTGGTTAATTAAACACTAAACACTCAGGATTGGACTCACTCAGAGAAGCCCTTCCACTTGAGGAGGTACTCAACTCTCCCCTTCATCACTCGTCGATTCAGGACCTTCTCCACCACGTACTCTTCCTCCTCCTCTTCCTCTTCTGCCACGTCATCAGCCTTTTTGTCCTTCTTCTCTGCTGAAGTCATTTTGCTCTCTGACAGGTAACAAAGTGTGGACAATTGAAAATAGAATTATTCTTCTGACCACACTCACTACATCAAGGGCTGTTTAGCCTTAAAAAATAAAACCATGACTGTGCTACAATCCCAGTTGCAAAAGTAATGTTTACACATTTGTTTGACAATTCTTTCTCTGTTTCACAAACAGACCCAAACCAACCAGGTCCAGCCTCGAATGGATGACAAACATTTAACGGTGAAGTCAATTTCATTTATTTCTTTATTTTTTTACCATTGACACACACACACCTAACTGCACAATGACAGGAAATACAGAGATATTTATGTTGGAAAAGTGATATAAAAACCATGTTGAACCTTCTGTAACAGTGGGGCCATCTTTAGAGGGTTCTGTAGTCTGGCTCATGCTCATCAGGTAGAACTGGGGACCAGCAGGTTCCTGGTCAACAGCAAGATTGTTGCATGGTGGAGACAAGGAGGTAAAGAGGAGAACACAGCATTGGAGCATAGGATTTACTAACAAAGGTACATGGGCAACAATGTTCCACAGTGCAGGTTACGAGCCATTATGGGATTTTTACTGCAATAGTTCCAGGTTTGATCTGCTGTAATGTAGGTGTCGACTTTGCACGTTACATTCTTGTTATTGACATGGTGTGGTGAAAACCAGAAACATAGATAAAGGAACGTTTGACTTTATCAATGTAAATGCCATAACTATATGAATAAAATAAAATATAAATATAAAATATAAATGATGATATACACACATATCAAGTTATAGTTTCATCTTATTATAACATTTTCACACATTTAATATTGTACATTACCTGATGTTACCTGATGGGCTGTACACCCCCAAACCCATGAGTAAAAATGTAATTAACATAATTTACCAAAGTACTAATAACCACATTTGACAATACTGTACATCAGAACAGGTAAAATTGTTAGCACTGCTGAAAATTATTAAAGTGGGGATCAACAACAATTGAGCCAATTTTTTTCCACCTTTGTTTTTAGTTAATTTCTGCACATTGCAAGTCCAAATAAAAAAGTAAAACAGTGTGGATCTGTTTACCACCTCATTTTTGTACTTAAAATAAATAACTTAACAAGAATTTAGAGAGTAAATGTTTAATTTTAGAAGTCTTTTAAAATACTATTGCCAAAACTGCACCTCCAGAGGTTCCATGCATCCTTTGACATGTTATAAACTCAAATGATTGTAGGACACAAAGGTGGGTTGGAGTTTGGGTTTGAAGGTGGGGGAGAGGGCGGGGGACCTGACATGTCAGAGTGGATGTTGTTCACTGATGGCCGGGGTTTGTTTATGGTCGTAGACCTGGTTCCTCCAACAGCAGAACACGGGGTTGCAGCACCTGGCAGTGGGCGGTTAACATATGCTGTGACACGTGGGTACACAGTGACGATAATGTCTTAGTTGCCTGGTAAAAACATTATGCTGTCTATGTTTGGGGGCCTTTTTTCTGCTAACGTTGTTTAGCGTAGCACGACAAAGCGTTGCAGGGACCCAGTTATTGCAGCCCCCGTTTCCTCCATGTTGCCTCCTCGTTATCAACTAACGTGAACACACAGGGGCATCTGACGGCTCCAATCACTCCTATTAACGACGCGTTATGATAAAATTCTGCATACATTACATAATAAAAGCCACCACGCCTGATAATCCTCGGTGTTAACTGATGTGTTTATATCATGCATAAGCAAACACCACACGTTCGGGAGGAGGAGAAGGGAAAGGAAGAGGAGGGGGCGGAGAAGAGAGAAAATAAATCCAACTCACCTTACGATGACTTACCGTTTATGTCGACGTGAAGAATTTCCAGCCAAAAATATATGCAAATCAACAAAACGATGTGATATACGGTGCTAATGATGTTACGGTTTGTGTTGAAAATAAGTCGTTTCCGCCCCAGCGTCTGGAATGGGAGAAGAAAAAAGAAAAGAGTCCGCGTTGTACGCGGCAAACGACGAACTTCACAGATTTGTACAACATGTGGATTCACTTCTAGGAGGCAATACAGAGGCTGCCATCGCGGTGAAATATATACAGATCGATGATGACGCATGCGACGCAAAGGTGGACTGAATTGATGGAACGGCATTACTGTACGAGAGATAAATGACGTGATTCGACATTCTAAATCGGCGTAAAAATGTATGTATTCTCCTGTTGATCTTACTGATTCCTCAGTTGATAAAGTGTGTTTTAATCCTTTTAACGGTAAGAATAACCGTAGGGTCTGCGCTCTTTTCCAATGGAACATTGTTTCACCAGCTGTATTGTTTTGGAATAGTGGTGTGGGTTATGTGTGTTGGAGAAGAGTTCGGACCTTGCCTCAGAAGTTCTTTGTAGTTAATAAGGTGAAAGAAACATCATTCATTCATAGATTGATCGATTTTTGTTAAATTTAAATATGATTTTGAACTGTGCCATCTGTGACTCCAATCCTGAGACTATTATTCATTTGTTCTGGAAATGTCCATGTACTCGTAAACTGTGGCAGGACATCTGTAGGTTTATTTTTGGAAACTACTATTGGTGATTTTGAACCCCTCTTACAAAATGTACTTTTTATTTTTTTTAATTATGACCCTTCTTCTGAAAAATAATATTTCTTCATTAATCTTATTATAATTCTTGCGCTTTTTTATGTTTTCAAGAAAGATCTGCAAATATACTTGAAATCTATAGCCTCTGTTAAGAACAAAAAAGCTGTTAAAACATGAAGATTATGCTTCCATTTCAATATTTTTGTTTAATTTGTTTGTTTTTGTGTACCCTGGCATACAGTATGTTGTTTTTTATTGATCTGTCCTTGTTATCAATGTACTGTTTGTACTTTATATACAGTACGTGTTTTCTATAACGTTATTGTAAAGTTCTTGGATTTAAATAAAGCATAGAAAAAATATTGATGTATTAAAAAAATAGTGGAAATAACGAATTCCCGATATTTAAATACTATATGTTTAATATATTACGTTGTCTTTACTAATACAATATTCTAAATACAACATCATTCACGTTATTACAGTATAGCATGTTATTAGATTATATTTAATATCTTTATCTTTTGCTTTTTTTTACTTTCAATGGAAAGAGACCTTTATTTTGCCGATTTAAGCAGCCGCCGTTTGCGTATTTCCGGGCCCGCCGGAAGTCCCTAAATGGTGTCTTAACAGCGACGCTTGTGACTTGCGAAATGGAGACGGGAGCAGGTCGCAACAAGAAGCCCCTGTTTTTTATTTATTTTATTTTCGGCTAAAGACGTGCCGGCGAAATTCAGCTACCACATATGAAAAAAGCAGGCTTTCACTCCATGAAAGTAAGTATTTTAAGCACAATTAGCCTTTAGCTAGTTTTATTAGCTACAATTTGTGGCTAAGCGTACAAAGTTGTAAAACTCATGTGTATGTGACTATTTTATGTTTAAATTGCACGTTTTAATGTGTGTTTATCTGTATTTAAGGCTATGTCTAAGACAACAATCTCATAAGCTCCGCGAATAAAAATCGACAATCGTCAATACTATCAATGTGTTTGTGTGTTTTGTGTTGTTGATGCATTGTGGGGTTTTTTTTTTTAAACAAAAAAACAAATTCATGTGGAGTAATGTTGCTTACTTCAAAACAACTTTTAATTTATGTACTTAGTTTTTCCTGTACTTCTATAATGTACATTTCATAATCTTTCGGAATTTCCTACCTGTCTGTTTTCTATCAATGTCGTCTGATATTCTGGGAAATCAAATGCGTAAATACAGATAACGGCGTTTCTTTTGTGGCCCAACATCATAAGTATTTGGTTTAATACACGGTATGAATAAAGAAATCCAACAAGTAGAGCTGGGTTTGTTGATTAAACATTACTCAACAAACCCAGCACTACAGAGTGAAAATCTCATCAAACTGGACAGTGACAGGAACCATTGCAAATCAGCTCAGTCCAGAATGGAAGCAGAGTGACTCGGCTGTCTGTTCATTTCCATTTGTGGCCATTGTGCGTTACACTTCGACACTTTGTGGTCTTTCAATTGTCTCCTTTGTGTCTCTGATGGTTGTGAATCCATTGTTTCTGTATGATATGCTGTATCATGTTGAAATAGATTATCATGGGTTGTAGATGGAAAAGAAAAGCAAATTTTGTGAAGAAATCATTTTGAATTATTGTTTCTGTCCTTAAATGCACACTTGTCAGGCTGCTCAAACAGTCATTCAGGGACACAGAGCATTTCCCGAGGTGTTAAATTGTTAGATTATAGGGTGCTTATCTGTCCTTTTAAAAAAGTATGACTAAGAGGGTATGGATGATGAAAAATAATAGATGTAACTGTTGAAATTATAAATTATTGTGGAATTTTTTTTTTGTTCTGACTGTTGAAACACTGGAGACTATGTTTACATATGGGATGAATTAAGTTATCATTTACCATGCATGGTCACATAGAGAAGTGACCAAGAGAATGACTCATGAGGTTCATAGTCTTCCAACTTCTTCTTTTAATGAAATACTCCCTCAATGACACTAGATCATGAAATGAACTGTTGATTCAATTCATTCATTCATATGTTTTTTTTCTCATCAGTGCAGCACCTGAAAGGATGAGCAGGAATCACGATGATGTGAGTTACTTTGTGTTTTTCTTCCCTGGTCAATAATGAATAATTCGTGACTTTATGTCGTTCAAGATTAATTGACACAGATTATTGTATGTTTGTTTTTCTGAGACATTTTCTTTTTTACTTCAGGAGTTTGTGGCAGTGCGGGTCCAGGATCCCCGCATTCACAATGAAGGATCATGGAATTCATTTGTGGATTATAAAATATTCCTACATGTGAGTGTTTAGACAAAACAAGAATTTCATGGGTAGTTACTTGTATGTGTACGTTGCGTGTCTGTGTCTTCAATCTGGGGCAGTGGTGGCCTGGTGGTAAAGGATCCGGACTGGGGTCCAGAGGGTTCCTAGTTCGAATCCACTACGACTGAGGTCCACTGAGCATGGCACCATAACACTGCTCCCCTGCTACTTAAAGATGCCCACTGTTCACTTTGGTAATTAACAACTTATGGCTATCATTAGAGTTTTTTTTTGTTGTTGTAGGACATTGCATGTGTTGGACATTGTTTAAAGCAATAGAATAATAACATTTTAATTCTGTAAGAGTTCATAAAAAGTTACGTGGTTCTTCATCTATTTGCTACATGATTTCAAAGCTGTCATTAACTAAATCGCATTATTTCCTGATTATTTTTGCTTATGAAAACAATTAAGCTTCAGCAGATGTTGTAACTGAACAATATCAGAAGCATCACTATGTATATTTAATGCGATGAACTAGTTAATTGTTAAAAAAAATGAATGGTGTGTGAAATATTACACACATCCAAATCATTGTGTCTGCAGCTGAGGAATTCCTTCCTGTGGCCTAGGGCAGCAGACTGTTGAGCAATGCTGTGTCAGCTAAAAGGCGTGGTACTAACACACCGCGCTCACTGCCTTGTGTTGACTCACGGCACCAGATGATGGCATGTGACAGCACATGATCGTACATTTGATCACTTTATTCTCATGCTATAGTCACCCGCAGCCTTTTATCATCGCTTGTCATAATGATGTTTTCCATGGTGTCAGGACTTTATTGACACACTGACAGGAAACGTCTCTGTGGTGTCCTACGGTTTGCCTATGAATCATTTTGATCACCGGTCATCTATAACTAAAAAATGTTTAATGAAAATCTCTGCCTGTTAATTTTATGATTATTGAATGTGCTTTGACGTGTGAATGTTGTGCATGTGTTTCAGTGTAATGTCAAACTTAAAGAGAAAATAACCCACACCTCTGGGCAAAGGTTTCACTGATAAATTCAGACAAATTACTATAAGAACAATAAGGTTAATGTTTAAGGTTTGAATACTGAATAATAACAAAGTGATTGACCAGATATAGTAAGTTCTTTTAACTGCTTTTTACCACATAAAAGCCAGTCATCAAACCTAGCGATATTTTATTGACTTGAAGAAAACCTTCTTCCCCATTGGCTGTCAGTATTTCCATAAAGTTATCAATGTTAACGGTTAAGTTTGTCTTTTAGTAGCATGGGCATCTGACCTGCGTTATCATCCTGAAATTGATTATGTCCTGCCAGAAGGAGACTTGTTACACAACCATGAGAGGACGCTGTCACATGCTCCTGGAACCAATGGCATGTGACATCGTTTATGTTATGCATGACACGTATGGTCGTCTGGATGGTTATTGGTGCTTTTGTCATTTAAATATCAGAAAGCATTGATGATGTCTAAAATTGAAAATATATTTTAAAATAAATAATAATAATTATGTTGTTCTCAGCATCAGCTAATTCTCTTTGATGCTCTGTTTTTACTGCTGTCTTCCAGACCAATAGTAAAGCCTTCACAGCCAAGACGTCCTGTGTTCGTCGGCGCTACAGTGAGTTCGTCTGGCTCAAGAAGAAGATGCAGAAAAACGCTGGCTTGGTGTAAGAAGCTGCAATGATGTGATGGTCAGGCCGGGGAGATTTTCCTTTAAAAAAACAATGAAATATTTTTCTTCTCGTCCTTCCAGACCTGTCCCAGACCTTCCAGGAAAGTCATTCTTCTCCTTCACTAATGAGGACTTTCTGGAAAGGAGAAGAAAAGGTCTCCAGGTCTTCTTGGACAGGTTAGTTTTCAGAGTAACATTTTCTCTTAGAAAAACACATCCAAATCCAGTCTCGGAAAAGTGTTGATCAATTCTGGTGTCTTTGTCCTGACAGAGTCCTACACATGACAGTGTGTCTGTCAGACAGCCAGCTCCACCTCTTCCTGCAGACCCAGCTCCCTGTTGGTCACATCGAGGACTGCGTCAGAGGTCACACCCCCTACACTGTGACCGAGGCCATCCTCACCTACGCCTCGTCCAACTGGGGCCTGGCTCAGGCTCAGACTCAGGTCCAGGAGGAAGATTCCACTAAGGAGCCAAGTTTGACCATCTCCTATGAGTCCATGGAGAGGTATGGGCGGAGTAGGAGGAGGAGCAAAGGGGCGTGGGCCTGGTTTACTGTCAAGCTGAATACAGAGCTGTGAGCTGCTACAGTCCCAGAACTGCTGCTCTCTTTGTAGAAACATGTGTAGAGCAACAGTGACATCTGGTGGCCAAATGTATGAACTACAAATACTGTGATTATATGCGAAACATCTTCCTGAGTTACATGGACATACAGTCATGGAAAAAATGATTAGACCACTCTGCTGTTTTCTTCAAT
>JAFBJS010008051.1:27018-86714 GCA_016785265.1 Paraplagusia blochii | reverse complement strand
TTTGTCAGTACAATGTTATTGCTAGTGATGTAGGAACGGAAGTGATTTTTGCAAAATGGCCAGAAATCAGCTCTGAAATTAAACCTAATTATCATAATTTTTCCATGACTGTAGAAGAGGTCTATGAAAATGATCGATCATTAACCTAAGGGCTAATTACATCTTAAAGTATTTACAGTGCATATTTCTGTTGATACCATATATGTGGTTCTAACCTTAGGAATCAACTTCAATTTTATTTGTTTACAGTGCCAAATCATCAACAACCATTATCCAAAGGTTCTTTACAAACAATTAAGTACAGCAAACAGGATGCAGTAAACAACAGAAAAATACCCCCTGCCATTATAGACCCTCACACCAGCTGAGGAACGACTCCCACAAAGCCTAGAGGCAGCCAGGAGATAAACTAATTCAAGTTATCTACACAGGTTATGTAGTGTCAACATTATGACAAAGTGAAGAGCGCAGACTATAGGACTATATATGTATAGAATGTTGATATATCACTGTTAATTTAGATCCTTAGTAATTGTGATTATTTAAAAATACAAATGTATCTGACAGTCTTCAGATAATATTATGTTGATAGTTTTTTGCAGTAATTGTCTCATGACTGCTGTATGACTAAGTGATTAACAGCTGTAGGTGTGGTTACCAACACATTTTCACGGTATCTGTTCCATATTCTTGTTTTAATATTGTTTTTCTTTTTTGTCGTCTGTCCTGTGACCTCACAGCCCAGCTCCTCATCAGGCCAGTCAGAGTGAAGCTACTTTGACGTCAAGTGAGGACACTGACCCTCTTGGAAGTTTACTGGATCCTGTTGACTTTCAGCGCAAGAGGAACTCCTCAGTGAAGGTCTCCCAGAAGAACAACCATCTGGAGGCTGTGCTGGAGTGCGACACCACTTCCACCGAAGCCTCTTTTTTTCTTGGCGACAGCCCCAGTACTCAGGGGAGCGTTGACCCAACAGACAGCTCCTTGTCCAGAAGTGGTCAAATACAGACACCAGTGGAAGTGCATTCACCCATGGAGGGTGGGAGTCAACAGGACTTTGGTTTGGAGCTCGTAAGGGGGGAGAGTCCAGGGAAAGAAGATGGTGGGGAGGGAAATGTCACAATTACACAAGAAGAAAATTGCACACAGGTCCAACAGCGGGACAGTTCTGAGGAGGTCCAAGGTGAGGATCCTGTAGTGATTGTGGATTCTGAAGACGATGACACAGGAGAACAGACTGGACAGATGGATCCCAACTCTTCACAGGAAGTTGGTTTCTCTCAAACACCCGTTCTGGAAAACCACCTCACCATTGAGGACCACACTGATGACACTAAAGTCCACGATGCTGACGTGAGCCATGTAGAGGAGTTGGACGAGGAACAACACTCTGAAGACCAAATCTGTGACAAGACTGGAAGCAAAGAGGAGGCGCAGGGTGTAGAAGAAGATGGTGCTGTTCTAGAAATAAGTCAAAACCATGCTGATCAGGGACTTGACTCGTCGGGGACCAAGAATGAGAGTGACGAGGACAAACACTCGCTGGCTTCATCCAATGGCAGCATTGTGAAGGTCAGTGATGAAGACAGCTTGTGTGAGGAGGCTGAGGAGTCGGTGGATTCGTCTCCTCAGAACATTTCTCACTGGTCAGATGCAGAAGCCTGCAACAAAAATATTTTAGACCTCAAAATGAACGGGTGTTTTGTGGAAAATGAAGTCATTTCGGCCCAGGATGATGAAGACTTCACCTCCACTGAACCTGGTGGAGACTGTAGCGAAAACAGTGATTTCAGCATCTTGGAAAGCAGCTGCACAAGTGGAAGAACTGCTGCTAAAAGAGCTGAAGATCAAACACTGTCCGTGCTGAGTTTGGACACCACAGAAGAGTCACATGAGGTGGAGGTGTGTTAGACCAGTGAAGGTTGTCTTCTGGCTGAGACGGGTTCAGCTACAGTTGAGGTGTTTGCTGGTATGTGTCGCATTATAAACAGTAAGTCAAGCCAGAGAACAGGACTAGAACGACTGTGCTGGTGTTGAAAGAAACAAATCCCTCACGCTTCACTGCAGCTTTAGAGTTCTGTTCTGAAGAGTTCTGTTCTATAGAGTTCTTTCCGTAGAACAGAGCTTTAATGTCTGTTAGTGAAGATTACACTAAAATGTTTCTTCAAAACCAGTAGAAAGCTCTGATCCTGCAGCCACAGGTCAAATGTTACAACACAGTACATTGAAGATGGATGAATGTTTTCATCTGCTTCCTCCTGGAGCAGCAGCACTTTGAACCTAAGGTACAACTCATCACGTCGTTGGGTTAAACTTTGTTTTAACAGATTGTTCTAAGGCTCCTGAAAAACTAGGTTTTAACCATTGAATAAAAGCGGTTAATAGAAACATTTTAGGCCAACACAAACGCAAGGTGATGTTTATCTTATGTTTTACCTCGGATTAAATAAAAAGTGACGTGAATTTTTATTTGGGCAACTTTCTTTTTAGTTTTTTTTATTTTTATTTACAGTTTGTACAGGTTTTTATATTTCACAGTGCTATCGGTGGCTCTCTAACCATGTTTTTCTGTTGATTTGGATAAATGCGATCTTATTTAAAAACTGTGCCTCCCATGCTTATACTTTCAGAGCAATGTTTTAATAATTAAACAAAATCCCTCTCAGAAAAGCCCAAAATAGACTCAGGAAAGTTTTAATAACCATGATGTAAATGTAGTTTTCATCTGTAGTCAGGCCAAAAGTATTCCATGTAATATTTAAATTTACCCTTGTTGTCTGTGTCCAACATTCATTCTCACGTTGCTTCTTTTAAAGGGACACTCCTGTGCTGGTATAAATGGACGTCCTCAAGGTACGGAGGTTTTAGGGTTTTGTGAGCTGCCCTGGTATTTCATTATTTACTTTTTCACTTTAAACATTTCTGTCACTTAACTATTGGGCCACACTTAGAGACATATCCACTAGATCTGCATAATCAGAATGTGTCAAAAAAAATAAAATTCTATTCCAAAAACTCAGTTTCTCGTATTTCGTTAACCGAGAATAATAAGTATTTCTACAGACTATGGGGATTTTTTTTGTCATTTCATTCACAAAGCGTGATGTTATGATTGTGGGTGAGCTATTTGTTGTTGTTCATGGAGATTTGTGGTATTTCTAATTTTATACCGTTTTTTAGAGGTTATACAAAAGGGACAAAAGCCAAAGTATAATGTTATTTGTCACATTTTAGACACAGATCAGATACAGGTGGATGGATGCAACTATGACTAAATGTGTTGGTCTTCGATCTAGAACGTGTCTTTTGTGAATAGCTTAAAACTGGCCAAAAAAAAGCTTTGATTTACTTTTTTTACACAATGTCGCCGTCTGTTGGCCTTAGGAAGCTCTCGTGGCCGAACTTTGACAAAAGTCAGGACATAAACGCACGTTCATTGTTGCCAAACTCCTCTTTAATAACACGGATTACACCAGTAACATGATATAATTGTAATAATAATATATATTATCAAACGATCGGTATGTACACTTCTTACTCATTCCTTATGTTATTTTTCCCTGGTCAATTTAGTGTAGGGACAGTTCATGATGAAATCTTGTCTAGAAATGCGGCTGGTTGTTCAGTTTAGCTCCACCGACAACAAGATATGATTTTACTCCCTCTGTTGGCTGAAAGAGCCATTACACTCAACATTATATCGCTTAAACATTCATGGTCTACGTCTTGACGGGAATTCGTTCAAGTGTGCGCTATTTCCCCCTCTGCTGTCTGAAAGAGCAATTGCATTTTGAGTAGCTTCACGTTCCCGTGACGTAAAGGCGTGACGTCCAGGCAAACTATTGGCTGGATCTTGTTGTTGGCGGAGCAAAACAACGGACCGTGTTGATTTCATCATAAATTGTGTCACTACGTTTAGTTACTCGTATGAAAAGTAAAACAAAACATCTTTCGATGAATGAGTAAAAAATCAAAATTTAATATTTCTTGTAAGAAGTTTTTTTTAAATAATAATGTATTTGTTTTTTTCTACTGTTAATTATACGTGTATTTAGAGCTAAGCTCTTCACCTACAGCATGAATGCTACGTTTCTGTCTAACGGGCGATTGTCAAACACTTGTAGAGTCAGTTGTGCTCCCTAAGCCCAGCAGACGGCGACAAAATTCATTCATTGATTTATCGTCATCCTCTTTAAGTTACCGGGTCTCAGTCTCTAAGACTGCTACCCAAATCACACTGCACCATACCCTAACCCTTTTAGGAGGTGGTAAGCCCACTGGAAAAATAAAAGAATTAAAACAGCTTATTTCATAAACTAAGGCTCACCACAGTGAGTCACTAATGAATGATCAAAAATCTATTTGTTTACAAATTAAACTAAAAGTGACATTTACGATGATTTAAAAAATATATATTATCCTTTTTCCCTCGTTATTCGACATTACTACTGGATCCCCAGAAAATAACATTTCTTAGAATCAACACAAATAATCAAAAACATGTAACAAGTAAAAATGCTTAAAATATCATGTGTCAAAAATGAATATAATATAGTTTGAAATTATTTCACTTATTATTACTAATATTCTTATTATTTTCTTCAAAAGAAACACATGTTACACAACATGAGTAAGTTTTTATATTGTAAAAGAAGCTTTTAGAGGAGAAAAAGGTTGGAGGCCCAAGTTTTATTATAGCTTCTGTTGCACAGAAAATCACAACAACATCAACAACCACAGATTTAGGGAAATGTATGTGCCTTTATTTTTAAAAAATGTACACTCATGGGGACTGGTGTGTGGTTTTGTCAGCAGCTGCCGCAGGTTTCTGAATGTGGGGAGGAAAGAGAGAAATGAACCATCAGACCAACAGGCATCAATAATTCAGTGTTCATCTCAAGCTGTGCTTATCCGACTGTATTAGGGAATAATTTTCCTAAACACGACATCCAGGGCGCTGTAATCACGCTTGTGCTGCATGTATTTATCCTCAGTTGTTGCATCGCTCAGACTGCTTTCGACAGTAGTTCTTTGCAGCCAGCAGATGCCATAAACGGCAGGTCAACGGCTGAATATACCTCTATGGCAATCTGGACGAGCACCAGGGGGACCATTTGTGTGTATCACGGCCGCAGTAATGGGCCATAACGCTGATGATAAGAGAGTAGCTCGGTACCTGTTGGTGCTCAGAGGATGTAAGCAGGGTGCAGGAAGTCCTTGGGGACGATGCCCACGGAGCCGTTCAGCTCGCCCACCCACCAGCCGTAAATGTTGTACTCCTGGATTCAAAGAGTCAGAGGAAAAAGTCCATCAAAGAGTGTGGCAAGAACTACTTCTGATTTGCTTTCTTTATTTGGCTTTTACTGAGATGCAACTCCACATTAACTTGAGCACACGGCCAACTCTGTTTTGGCTAAAAAAAGAAAAATAATTTCAGAGAATAAACTCAACTGTAGTGAAGAAACATCATTTTTAGACAAGTCAACATTGCAGCCTCTGAACAGCAGTGTGCACTTTTTACACAGACACTAGGGAGCAGTAACATAAAGGGCTTTCATGCAAGGCTACAGAGGAAAAACACTAAACAAGACCTTTGAGACTTGTGTGTCTGACTGAACCGTATTTTTAGAAACATAACTTCAGAAAAAGTTAAGTACTGCCTTCAGACACAAATTTTTTATTGTTCTGTTCTGTGATTAAAAACAAACAAGCAGTATCTCAGTTTCTCATGTGCACAGAAATGTGTTTGTTTTTTTTAATAAAACTGAAGTTCATGTTTTTCTCAAAATATACTTTTACTCAATTCTTTGACATTTTCTCATCTAAAGTTAAATAAGAGACAATGATTATACCTGAAACCATTTGTTTAAAAATATCCTATAGTTGAATTTATTTCTAAATGTTTTTCAACAAGAAGGTCAAAGCAACACTAGTAGAACAAAAATATATTGACTTTGTTTTATCTGTGAAAGAACCAGTGTTAGTGGTTGTGGTTAGTGCAGAGCCTCAAGCCCAGATTTTCTGTTTTCCTGTATTGTAGTTAGAAATAAAATCCTGATCTTTCTTATATTTGATTTAGATAAAAAGAGAAACTTGATTCCCATCTTACTCCACGAGATCATCTGATCACAGCAGCTGTATTGAGCCAATACTTTCTCAAAGACCCTGTGCAGCCAGAGCAGGAGGAGTAGAGGACCTGGACACTTGTCCTTCGTCCTCCTCCTCTCTCTCAAATTAAGAATGGCAGTGTGATCTTTTATTCTCTGTTCTGAGGACATGGAATCTCTGGACCATCTGTGGCAGCAAGTGCAAACAGACATGTGTGTAAAAGTTTGGCACCGGCGTCTGCATCAGAGCTGTTTCTCTTACTCCTGTTTGGAAACTTCACTCACGATTTTCTCTGACAAAAACATCAACATTCTATCTCATCATCCAAACTACACACCTCTAATTGTAGATGGTCCATGTGGTTCTGGTCTTTATGTCCCAGTCTGCTCTGTTCTATTGTGTTTGGGACCAGTGACAAACTCTGATTGACCATTTAGTGACGGTTTGAGCTCATCATGACGGGGAAAAGTTTATTCCAAATGGCTTTGTACGCTGCAGAGAGAAAAAGCCCAACCGCAGAATAACCTGGCTCCGGTTCCCGTTGAAAGGACTGGATCAGAGGAGCAGACAGGGGGGGACAGACGGACGGGGGAGGCATCAGAGTGAGAGCAAGTGGAACAGTTTTTCCCCTCCCTTGGGGGCGTCGCGGCAGTATTCCACCAACCGTAGTGACAGAGATTTTTATTTATTTCTGTGGCCCATCTGTGCAGTCGGTCTCAAATTCTCCCAGAGAAAGGTCTTTTGGATTATCGGCGCCGCCATTTTAATACAACTGCTACATCAGAGAGTGGGTGCCAATGGCGGTGGGAGGCTGTCAGGCGTGCAGAGTCCATCTTCCCCATAGTTGAAATGGGTTCATCCAGAGTACACCTGCTGTAATAGGGACATTCCAAGAGGCGTGGAGAGTAAATTATCCAAATGACAAAAACTACGCTAACTCCTCAATGTCCTTCCCCTTCTGCTTGTTGTCCTCTTTTTATTCCTCTTCTAAGGTTGAGTTGTTCCATTGTCATCCTGCATCTGGAACTGTGAGATGCTAAGTTTAGTACCAGAGAGGGAGACCATGTTTTGTGGGAAATTCATTGAGAACGGGGGATGTAGTGTTGTGAGATCAACCATGTGTTTCTGAGCAGCAGGGTTTTCAGAAATCTCTGCGTCTCCCTCACAAACAACAGAAATAACATTGATTTCCAGTTTTGTCTCTTCGAGCATAATGAATGACATAAGTCTGTCATTTCTGCAGTAGTTCTGTACAAGTCTTCCTATGACAGTGTTCCCCAACCTTTACACGACGGTTAAATGTCTTGTACTATTTTCCTGGACCAGTTGTTAAGTTGTGGCAAATAAATATCCTTTAATAAGATGACATTTTTTTGGTGTTCTGAAATATTTCCTTACCTATAAAATCTTCCTACCCTGATAAACTGTGCATGGGCACAACAAGGAGGATTTCTCAAGTGCACACAGCCTATAACTTCCTGCTACCAGACCAGTATACAAGGTTAGAATCTTGTATCAATGACTCTGCATCATTTTGAGTTTATTGTTGTTGTCTTCACTGAGAAAATATTTCTAGTTTCATTATTGATGATGGAATCCTAGCCATTCTATTGGTCAGTTCTTTTGTTGATATGGGTATGGAGCAAGTGGAAGTAGTGGTAGTAGACAGGTGGAGACCGGTACCGGCCCCCACTGTCCTAAAGCATCCCCTTGCACTTCTCTTGAATGCCCTCTTGTGGACACAGTGACAGTTATTCCTATTGACTAAAGGAAATAAAATAACAAATCAGTTATTGTTTTCACTGTGGCACAAATACATGCAGACTGATATCCATCTGCTTTCATGGACCCCTCTGCAGTAGCTACAAGACCTATGGTGGCCCCTGCCCCCTATTTTGGGAACCACTATTCTATAACATTAAGTTACTATTTTGTTTTCAAAAAGCCTCTTGGAAAAAAACTTGTGGATGTGACTCATTTCCTTGGGCAGCTGTGTTGGCCTCTCCGTATCTCTCCATGGGAGTTCTACTATGTAAATGCTCATGGCTTTTTTTCTGGTCGTCAAGGTAAAATATTTTTTGTGAGTAGAGCTTCAAATTCTTCAGAGGAAAGTTCATGATGTCGTCCTCGGCGTGTGAATGTCAGAGGTGACATTTCACAGCCTCTGTTTGCTGCAGCTTGGACTCAGATCAAATCCACTCTGTGTGGAGCAGAGGGAGGAGGAGGAGGTAAACAGCGCCGTGTTGTGGCCACTGCGGCGTGTTGACTCGTTAACCTCCCGGTGACTCCTCCACAGAGGGACCAGGGGAACGAGTGGCTGTGGGCGGGGCTGGCACTGAGAGCAGGTTGCCATGACAACACCTGCAGTGTACCGGCGTGATCGTTTATTTACCACTCAGGGGGCTGGCTAATGGTGGCGCTGTGATGGGCCAATTTCTCATGTTCCCCGACCAGAGGACGGATTGACAGCTAGCCGAGCCTGAAGCGAGAAGAGGGTGAGACGTGGTTGGTTGGACGCGTTCAGAGAGATATCAGGGTGAAGCAGGTGCCACGTCACGGCGCCGCCATTTACCTCAGGAAAACAAAGCCCAAATATCCTTCAAAACACACCGGTGGACAAAACTCATTTTTGGACACTGAAAAACAGAGAGAGTTCGTTTCACTTAAAACTAGACTCGTGGTCCCAGATGAAACACGCACACAATCCCAAATGCATACAAAGCAGGGAGAGTGCTAATAAGCCTGACACATGAGGCATCTTTCCTCGGCCACCAGCTGACTGAGGCAGGCCTTGGGCGTGATGGAGCGCAGGAAGTCTCTCATTGCCCTGCTGCTGAACCCGCCGCCTGGGTGTTACGAGCCGTCCCTGACTCCCTCCCCATCTCCAGCCTCCTCCCTCCTTCGCTCCGATTCCCCTCTTTCCATTGCTCCTGTAGCAGCCTTTCTGCTTGCATCCTGTTTTTTTTTTTTATCTACCCTCCTCTACGTGGACTCATCAGATCCACTGCAGCTCTCTGCAGTTCTTCCATCACTGGTCACTAACAAAGAAACATGAACACCTTGTGTCTGACACAAATCCCTGATCTGTAATCTGCAATCCAGTTAGCGAGGCCTCCCAGCCACTCGCTCAGGTCGCCTTCACAAATGACCTGATAACACCTTCAACTCTCTGAGAAATGCTGGTTTTAGAGGGAACCGTTGCGAGGAGTTTTTGCGTCTGCGGAAATACAGAGGGCAGTTCTGGACGACCAGATTGAAATGGCTACTCAGTGTCCGTCCTCTCCGCGTGGGCTTTTAATTAAATCACTGAATTGGCTCCGAATTGGAAACATGACGGAGCCTGAGAACATTTGAAAATATCTCAGGGACGATGAGATTTAATAAAAAGGAAAACCTACTCGCAGCTTTCTAATGCACGCCTGGGATTACAGATAGCTCCTTAACTTAATAGCAATTTAAAGTGGATTTGTGTATGCCACTGAGTGTCTGTAATGATGGCTGTTTACGCCGCCCCTCATTTATAATAATTAAGCAGAATGGATTGGGGGGTGGGTTGCTCGGACACGGTTCTGGGCTATTGGCTTGGGCTGAATAATGACCTACTGTAGTTGACCGGGAGATGACCGCTGCCTCCTGCATGACCCCAAACCCCAGACTCACCCCCTGCTACTCTGGGTGGTAAATAGGATGTCTTGCCTGTCTATAGCGTCTTGGTGTCTATGACCACAATAGCAGCTAGGGGTCTTTAAATGGCTGATGTGACAGAGAACAGAGAGGAGGGGGGGGACAGGGTTCACACAAAAGAATAAAGGGATCACGTCTCTTTGTGTCTCTTGCTTGACTTTTCCCATCTGATTGTTTGTCCACTTTCACTTTTCTTCAGCTGCATTCAGTCAGTGTGACCCGTGGGCAGCAGACTAAAGCAGCCTGGGCCACAGGGGAACCTGCTAAGGCGCCCGGACAGAAACACCATCACCAGCAGTTGGCCATTTCAGACTCTTATGATTTTTATTCACAATTATTTTGGACAATAGGAATCACAGGAATTGTTCAGAACAGGATGTGACTCAACTTCTGGTGTTTTAAACGAATTGCCCTTTAAATTAAACCGACCAGCTACAAACTGCCACCAGGTGTCAGTGGTGTCCACGCTCTCATTGTCTCTGACAATTTGCTGCAGCTGAACACTTTGGGGTAAATGTGAAATGACGCTCTGCTTTGGGGGAGGCAGCTGATTGGCTGGCCCGTTTCCTTCATCTCTGTGTTTTGGTTGGACAACAGACAGAGGCAGAGAAGGTGAGCAGGGCAATGGGGGAGAGAGAGAGAGAGAGAGAGAGAGGTGGCAGCATTGCTTGCCAGAGTTGTAAGGACCCTGCTAAGGTTAGTGCCATAAATCTCTTCCCACTCCATCCGGCCGTTCTCCATGAGTGCCTGTGGGAATACAGGAATGTGACAGCTGACCTGTAGAGCCCGTGTCTTTTGATTGTGGACACATAAATAAGAAGGCGAGAGCACTGCGCGGCCTCATGTCACACTGGGCCACACAGCTGACCACACAGCTGACCGTGTCCACAAGTGTGGCACGACGTAGAAGAGACGTGAAACAATAGCTTTTAGCCTGTGTGATGAACGAGCACCTGACCGTAACAGCACACTGTAAATCCTACCATGTTGTTTCCCTATGCGTGTGAGCGTTAGCTGCACTTTGGATGAACGTCCAGCGGCGGAAATTTATGTGAAACATTGTGACGATTTAAATCAAGTTGAAAAAAATAATCCTAAGAGAGTGATACTGCAAAAAACCTAAGCTTGGTAGAATTTGTCATCACGTACTAAAATGTCATTGCCAAGCCATAATGTGTGTTAGAAAAATGCATGCTCTCAGAAATGAAATGCCACGGCCAAAAGAAAGGAAAAAAAAAAATCCCAAGATGGATTTCAGAGTGTGTTTCTACCTCATGTATCAGCGGCGGAGCATCGACACGGAGCTCTGCAGACAGCAAGTTAGGCATCGCAGGAACCGGCAGCACAGGCTCACCCTGAGATTAATTCTCCTGAACTAATGGGATTCGTATGAGTTGTGAGGTTCCCTAATTTATTTACTTTGTCAGTGACATGCAGATATGCCCGCGCACACGTCAACACACAAGGGGACGGTGGAAAAAAAACAAAAAAAAAACACGCGCAGATACAGTAAAAATGCCCCCACTTTACAGTAAGTGAGGGATCAATAATGATGGATGTGGGCCTTTTATACAATCGGCATGTTCTCCTCAGTTCACAGCCATATGACACTACGCCTGTGGCTATCCCATTCTGCACTTCAGCAGTCAATCACAGCCCAGCTTTAAAAATAACAGTTTGTTAGCACCATTGATTTAGCACTTAGAGCGTGTCCTTATTACCTTGTAATTATGGTCAGTGTTGACATAACAGCACAGACAACCAGGCCTCCCACCCTCCAAGAGAATTTATGGGCCCTGGTTTTATTACGGCCATTTCATGTGTCTGGGTCCCCAGTTAAGCGACAGACTTGAGATCCAGCCAAGGGCCCGTATTTCACTCACTGAGGTCAGGGTTCTAAGGAATCCCCCCCGTAAAACTGGGTGGCGGCCTGTGAAAGAACGCGGCAAAGATGCTAGGAAAGCCCTCCCTGAGGGATCGTTAAAATAAACAGCCGATTAAAGGCCATAATCCAAATAATGTTATTCATGGGGGAAATGCCGTGCCGTTAGGACTCATGGGGGGGGGCACAGGTGGAGTTGCGATGTCACACAAAACTGTGACATTCGTGAGCCGCAGCACATACATAATTTACAGCCTCCCCGGGACCCGGGCTTTAAATCCTGGGGAAGATAGTTGGAACGGTCCCTCCTAGTTTGTCACAGTGTTATGACTTCAGCGTACAGCTTGACAAAACAAGAGCGATCTGTGTCATTAAGGCTGTGAGACACTACAGCCAAGTGTTGCTTCCAACCAAGACTCACTTTGCTTTTAAGGTCTCCAGTGAGGCAGTAATCTGATCCATACAGTGAAAAGTGATAGGGCAGACTGGGCCGAGCTCAGTGCCAGCTCCTCTTTGCTTCCCCCCAAGTACGCCGCCTGTGTCATCCCCCCGCTGCCCCTCCAGTGAAAAATAGCAGTAGCTGTTTTGACATTTCCCCCTATCAACCGGCGCACACAGACAGAGCAGGCTGGCATCCCATCCATCTGGCACTGCCAAGAGAAGCTCAATTAAAAGTCCATCTTGTGTGAAAGCATATTTCACCTGTGCCATATCTGCTGTTATAAACAAAAGGCTAATGTTTCCGTGACAAAAACAGAGTTCGATAGGTTATCCATCTGAGACCTCACGTAGGAAACAAAATGTATTCGTAATCATTAAAGTACAGCTTCTCAAAGCGCTGATCAAAAAATTTGATGAGACCGACTTCAATTCTCCACCATTTTCTGCCAGGAACATTACTGACAAGAGAAGCTGAGTACGCCGTAATTTCTTCCTCCCACTGCTCTTCAGATAATTTAACCCAAACACAGGACGTGATGATTCAATTTCAAACTGAACCAATAGCAACAGCCTGGGAACAAGCGGCTGTACGCCGCAGAGTAGAAGTGCCCAAATTACAGGCCATTGATTTCCAGTAGGGTGGCTTTTCACTGGTAGATACTCTGCATGTAACTACAAGATGGCCATAAAACACAAGGAAATAGATTGAGAGGAAAGAGCTGAGATGCACCTGCAGTTTATGTCAAACAGAAAGGAAGGGCTTCGCATGGCTGCCTACTCAATTAACCCCTGTGATAGAGGCTCCATAATGAACAACAGCACCATTACGCAGCGCACCAATGGTGCTTCACCCTGGTGGCCCGAGAATAGACGGCGGCTCTGGTCTGTGCTTCTCTGCAGCATCCGCACACAAGTGATATTGGCGCGTTGTTAAACCCGGTAAATGAGAAGCTGATGTTGTTTAACTATGAAATAATTACATGTTTCATACGTCAGTGTGGCTTTTAATTTGTTTTAGACATGAGTGAAGCAGCCTGTCGGAAAATGAACCCTGTAATAGGTGAACGTGGCGAGAGTGACGTTGCTGTGTTACAGCGTGGACGATTTTCTTGTTGGTGCTCATAGGACGCGATTTTATATACGATGATGAAGGAAGAGGTCGTTAGCGTGTCAGCTTTACAGCATGAAGACGAGTGGTTCGCATGTTTGATCATTCTGTTTGGAGGTTGCAACGGATTCTCGTGGTTTTCTGAGACTGGTTTCCTCCCATAGTTGACATAGAAAATGTCAGCTTGATTCAACATCGCTCACCAGCAATGGGTTCATGAATTCTGTTGTGTGTGTCTATAAATGTACGACAGTAAAGCTTGTTCTGTCCAGGTGGTTTTTCTTATCCTTGTTCACGTCTTGCAGCTCATAAATAGCTTTAGGGTTTGTGGTTTTCAACCGCCCTCACACGGTTCCATGTATTCTATAACATCTATAAATGTATTCAAGGGGGCGTGACTCGTGGTAAATTCTGAAAAAGCTTCAAACTTTGCTCCAACGGTCACGTAAAGTGTTGTTTGATGAAGTCTCCCTTTGTCATTTTAGAAACTACTGTGTTCCCAGAGCCAACAACATCTAATGTTGATGTAGTTTAAGCTCATGGTCATTACATTAAATGAAGTTTTCTGCCAGCCACCAAGACCATTTGCTGCGAGTAATTACGATGATGTAATGATATAACTTTCTTGTCAAGGCCAAGCACTCGTGACTTTTTTTTTTCTTTTTCTATTCTGAGATATAAAACTATAATAAATTCATAAACAACTAACAAATACATTGTGTTCGCAGAATAACGAGGTGGATGTTTAGATAATCGTTCAAATTGCTTTCACTGGTGGTGCTGCTGACCTTGCTAATGACGTAAATGAGATCTCCTCGGTGGAAGGACAGCTCATCGGGCTCGTCAGCTCGGCAGTCCCATAAACCTTGGTAGTAGTTTCCATAATCTGATGACCAAGACGAGAGGAAATGCACAGGACAAATTCACATTCTTGACTGTCTGAGATTGACTCTGGACAAACTACTTTAGCTCCAGATTGTTGTCTTTATTAGTAGTGGATTAAAAATTAGGTTCTGACCTGGTTCACTGTTCTTCTCATCACCATCATCATCATGAAAGGACAAATCTCCATCTACAACGACAAAAGACAACAGAATTATGGCTTCGTCTGGTATGATCTGCAGATGAACACAACATCTCAATGATTTTAGTTGGTTTTAGAAAGAGAAACAACAGATTCACACAAGATTTATTTTAATCCTGAAGATGAAGTTAAAGAGAAGAAAAAAGGGAGGCTGCCTTGCAGGCACGTGGAGGCGGACATGTCATCGACTGTGGGGCGTGGCCAAGCGGTGGTCTGAGAGGTGACACACTGATATGCCTGCCCTCTGTCTCCCACATCCATCTTTAACACCAGCAGCCTGACAGCAACACCACAACCAGGCAACACTATCCACCTTCCAGCACAACCTGCACCTCTGCTTCCAGGAAGAGCTGGAAGGATGACACACACACTGACACATGCACGCGCGCGCGCACACACACACACACACATAAATAGACTGTAAATCCAGCAAATGTGTGTTTGTGATTTAAAGATCGATTTATATTTGGATGCAGAAAGTGTCCTGTGTCCGTGTAAGACGTCCAGTCTTTGACTCAACATTGATACAACGGACCCGTCTCACACACTGAAGTTCTTCAAAATGCAGATGAGATCCATTGAACAGAACTGGGCAGAAAACATAGAAAGGGGAAAAAAGGCAGATTTCCTATTTATTTGCTGCAGAAGGCTGAGACATTTTTTCCAGCTCTGTTCAGCTGCCGTAGAGAAGAGCATCCTTCAGTGGAGAGGCCACGGCTATGGGCCAGCAGTTTCTATATCAAAGTGATTTAATTTTCCAGTCAATAAAATCAGTCATCAGCCGCGGAGCTGATGCCGCCAGCACTGCATTCCCCCTGCAGTTCGGCCTTAGTTGAAGTTGGGCTTCAGTGGAAACGGAGTGAGTCTGGTTTCCTAACAACAACTCACAGTTCAGTTGTTAAACTGTCAGATAATAAATGTCAACACCTCAACTACAGGATAAAGTTACAGTGTGAGATGTTTAAGATTTTTAGGAATCTTGAGATAAATATCCAAGTTGTTGTTATCTCTTCTCTGATTTAGTCTCTGAGAAATCTGAAGACCTGAGACCTTTCTGAATTCATTTTGAATTCAGTTCTCTAAAATAAAAGTCTGTATTTTGACTCATCCTGTTACTGTGAGATTCTCTTTTGTCCAGAAATTATACTTGCTTTTAGTAAACATATTTTTCTGTTTATTAAAATTAAAATTAGATGAATTAATCAACAAAAAAAATTAATAAAACAAACAGTTAATTACATTAAGTGAAGCACGATAAATGAAAGAAAAAGCAAAGTGAAATACCAAAGAGTCATATGTTATTGTTGGGAAAGGAAAAAAAAAAACTTCTCACAAACTAAAGTAAATAATAACCTAACAGGCCTAATAATGGAATGATTTAACTGTATCTAATCACTGTGAGGGAGATGAGGGGAAGTGGAGGGCGGTGCGGAATGATTGATAAGTGAAGGGGTGAGAAAGTGAACGAAAGAGCCGGTCATTCGATATGCCATCTGTGGTCAGGGTCTGTACCTCTTCCCAGATGGCTTTGAACGCCGGCGTGACAGTCAGAAGAATGATTTCCCTCTCACCAGTGATTTTGGCAAAGGTAATGTACTCACTGGGTGAAACAGAATCTTGATGTATCTTATTTAATAGACGCAGTGATGGACGACGGCCCTGAGAAGATCGGATCACCCCTTTTGTCCTTCTCGGGATCTTGTAGCCACCCTGACACATGTGACTGTGTAGCTCTCCCGGTGGAGACAAGCACTCACGCACACCCCAGCTGAGCACGACATCGTTAGACCCCGGAGATTGATTAAATATTTGCGACTGTGGAATTTTTTAATACTGTGATTCTCTTGGCCTTTTTGTAGGAACTTCACTGTACGTCATTCCAGCTTAAAAAAAATTCCAGATACCAATACTGATTTCCAGTTTCTATAAGTGAAACAGTATTATATTATTCAATAATTATGTACTTTTAGTTTAATTATACTCACTATTCTTTTCTAGGTCAAATTTTGTCAAAATACAAGACAATAGAATAGGTCAAAGCCACGTTTACACTGTACACTCAAAAAAAACTCATTCTTTACTACTACTACTTTAATGCTTCAGCAAAGATGTTTTTTTCCATTGAAACATAATTCCACCTAACTGCTGTTGCTAGGCAATTTTGGCATAAAAACCTCTGTTTAGTGGGTTGACTTTAAAGGCTATTTGTTGCCTGGCAACATTAGCTAATTGGACGTTCTCTGACAGAGCGTTCAGGATGACCGTCCAGCTGATCTTCTTAACATACAGTCACAGCAGACAGCTGTGGAGCCCTGTCTTGTCTTGTGTGGTCAGTCTGAGTCCAGACCAGACTGTCTGTGTTGTTTGGTTTCTGAGCTAAAAGTTCATGATGACACTGTCTGGCTGTAAATCTCTGAGGGCTGGAGTGTGTGTCTGTTTGAGGAAGAACGTCTGTGTCTAATTCTCTGACTCAATCTTTGTGTGTCTGCAGCTGCCTCCTTTGACAACGCTGCTCTCAGTGTGTATGTGTGTGTGTGTTTGTTCTTAATGACTTGTCCTCATACCTGGAACCACCTCATAGATATCTTCATCATCCTCCTCATCTTCCCCCCTGTCTCGCCCTCCTCCAGGTCTCGTAGGGGCCAGGGCAGCTTCAGGCCTGGGCGGAGGAAGGCCGCTCACCCCTTCAATGTCATCGTATTGCTCTTCATTTTCCTCCCTCTCGCTGTAGTCCTCCTCCTCCTCCTCACAGGGGATTGAGCTGGAGCTGAGATCTTAGAGAGAAATTGTTACAGAGTTGCGTTTGTTCCACAAAAAATGCGGCAGAGATGTGAAGAGGATGTGATAATAAACACAAAAGGCTGTGCCAGCAACACAGACAACTCTGTGTTTGGACTGTATTTGATTTGGAAGATAATCTTTTTTTCTGTGTCCTTTTCCTGACTTAAGAAAGACGTCCAAATTGACAGTTTATCTCATAGATGTTTCTATTATTTATAAAGCTGTAAAAGGAAAACAAACCTTTATCTTTTCCCCGTAGTCCTATACTGTGGCTCAGTAAATTATATTCCAAACATTTATATGTCACATTGAATGCATTACATATTTGAATATATAGTCATATAAAATATAGATATAGAAAAAAACATGTAAGATATATTACTTTTTTTTTTTTTACAGTTTTTTGTATTGACAATACAATTTGCATTGTTGCCTCGTGCAGTCTCATTATATTATTGAGTAAACAGCAGGGAATTGATAGATCAAAATTCTTGTTTGTTTATCATTATAATTATTCATATTTTATGTTTTGTATGCATGTATTTACATCAACTTATGTCATTTTGATTGTTTTGTGTTAATCAAATAAATTATAATAAAAAACCACATAACACAGTCAAAGATCAAGAAACAATTTATATTCAAAATGACTAAAACTGCTGTAGTAAAATTGATGAGGAATAAATAACAGAAAAAACTTTACACCAATATTTTTATAGTAGCAGTAAAATAACTGATTGATAAAATTCAGGTTATTAAAAGTAAAATAATCCTCTATTTTTTAAATTGACTTTCAACAAGGAAGAATTTTATTTATGGATTAAGTAAAATTTTTATGGCATAAATCTGCAACAAAGTGTATGCCAAACAATTTGGATGCTGCACTTTTTCTTAGGTAGAGTCCTTAAATTCTCTTGTCTCTGTTCACTGTTTTCTGAGACGTCTCCTTATTCTTATGCACACCTTAATGAGCATGCATGCAGTCTTTGTTCTTCTCCTGGAGAAGTGACTGTGGACCCTGGACGCAGAAAGACGCGTTTTAATAGTAAAACACGGACCGTAAGGAAGTAAGACAAACTGCAGAGTGTCTGTTACTTCCCGCAAATCAGTGGCCCAGCCCGAGCCCGTTTTAGAGTAGACGAGGCAAGGCTGTCCGCTCAGATGGAGGAGCCGTCTCATTGCAGGCGACTGTCCGCTGCAACACAGGGTATCAGGTCCTCGGCCGTACACCGGCGGACAAGCAGAAATCAATGTCACTGGAGGATAACCAGAACAGCTACCAATCAATTTCCTGTAAGTTGGAATTCGGTAGGAGGGTTGGGAGGGGGGTCAAGGAGGAGGCCCAGAGCTACATGCTGGCGCACGTGACATGGTGGGCGACATGTCGAAAGGAGGAGATTGAGGACGGCTGTGCAGTTAGTGACAGATTGTGAGGGAGGGGAGGTTTATTTGAGTCAGGGATGATGAAGCACACTCTCTCACTTCTGACCTTTCCTGCTGCCCAGAAACACAAGCAAACTTTGTAAAAAAAAATGAGAAGAGAAAAAGTCTAAATGTTTACGGTCACGGTTACAATTCATCTGTGTTACAAAATGCCAACTCTGGTCCATTTTTCATACAGACTCAAATGCATCTGTCCAAACTCCTAATGTCGTCTGCCTTGAATTCTTGATCAGGCAGCAACGTTTAAAAGAGGAAAAAGGCCTTGAAGGACGATCAGAGACGCAGAGTGTGTTCTTCCAAAAAGCTTCACGTGCAATAGGTTTAAAAGCAAATACTATGAAAAAAAACTCACCTTTAAGTAGGAAATTGATTTGGTCAACCCATTCTCTGGCCTCCTGAGGGCTGCTGGCAGTGAACTGAAGGGGCAGAGTGGCAATAATCCTGCAATTATCATCACATCTAAGGGTGCGTTTACGCAGACATAAAGCTCCCTATTTGTCTTCATGGAGGTTCAGAGCCACTCTCCCCCCATCTGGCACGGAATAAGACAAACAGAAATCTGCCCTATAGTTTTATGATAGCGTCTGAAGGATCTAAATATTGTAAATTTATATCATATAGTCATTGTGATTAAGAAAGCCTTATTACACTCAGACAGTTTGGCTGCTAATGTCCCATTCAGGGAGTTAAATGAAGGGACAAAGGTTCAGTGATCCTGATTCTACAGAATATGTCAGATAATAATAACAATAATTTTTTACCATTCACCATGTTGTCATGTAACTGTAACTGAAGCGTTTTCAGCAAGCTGGCTAAAGTATCTGATACATTTTGTACATATATATCTATATATTTATATATGACATATATATAAAATATATCAAATCTTGAATATACGTTATTAAGTAATGAGTAAATTTAATTCCTTATTTCAGACAAGGAGAATTTGGAATTATGACCTATGTTTTGACTGAATTGAACCATGGTTATATAGAAACAGAAATGTCAGTGATCTCCATGGGGCACATTCATGTCATGAATGGTGATTTAGATCTATAAACACAAAAGGAGCAGAGGCTAATTTGAAAAGATCAACCCCCCGTCTTAAAAGGTCACACTACAATTCCCACAAAAATATCTCTCTGAACATCTTGCCTAACTTGAATTTCTTGACATATATTTTTATTTACTCCGGTATTTGCAAGGCCGTTACTGCCGCTGGTAATTCAGACCTGGAAAGTCCGTCGTCCTGGCGCGGCGAGCTCGAAACAGGCATTTTTCTTGGAGTCTCGTCTCGCGTTGGTCGCCATCTGTACACTGTACTCAGTGATATAGAAGGAACCCTTCTGCTGCTTATCTGTGTGCAGGGATGAGGAAAAACACTGGTGCGTTATCTCACCTGACACCATCTCTGATGTTTCTGCATGTTGGTATTTTAATACAAACCTTTTTCACTGCCGTAGTAGTAGAAGATAGAGTTGCTGATGACACACCATCGCTTCTGCCACTCTGAGCTGAAGAAGCTGTGGTCTGGTGAAATAAAAAAAAATAATTTTTGCTGAGTTGAGAGCTTTATAACGGTGTAAAGATACAGAGTCTATAGCAGGAATGGGCAAATAATTTGACTTGCGGGCCGCCCGGGGTTCTAAACATTAAGACTATGCAGAAAGTGTGAAATAAGATGTGACAAAATAAAAGTCATGCGGTAAAAGCAAAAATTCTAAAATTCAATCTTTTCTACACTAATTATTTGTAAATGTGAGTATAGCACAGAAAAGACAGAGGTATGATGATTAATATAAATTAATTGTATAATTCAGAACATTTTAGAGGGCTGGATTAAAATTGTTCACTACTGATTTATACATTAAATGAACATATTTTAATCAGTGTGTTTCTTACTTACTAAAACACAGTATTACTGCACTACTGAGGATTAATTTGGAAGGTCTTACACTGTAATTATAGAAGTCATGTCAAAAAAAAAATTAAAAAAAATATTTTAGGTCATAAAGGTTGTGATGTGGGTTCCAGCACCTTTTCGTTTCTTCTCCAAGTACCCTTGCTTCAGGATGGGGTGCAAGTCCAGGGCAGCCACAATGGGGTTGTCTTCCACGCCTGTGAACACACACAAAAAATGTCTCAGAAAAAAAAACAAGAAATATATAGAAATCCCTAAGCTCTAATTTGACTTCTTTAAAAATGCTACAATTTTATTGAGTAAATGCTTTAAAAGAAATGTCTCTGATTTATGATGACATTAAAGCGATTAAAATGGAGGACACCATTTTTTTCTTTTGTTTGATAGATGATGTAAAACTCTTATTAATCAACTAATTGTTAAGGCTTTAACTGATAAAATGTACGCTCTTCAACCAACACACTCTCTCTCTCACACACACACACACACACACACACACACACACACGGACCATGACGATAAAATGTACGGCCCAGTGAATCAAATACATCCTGGCCGAGCTTTAGGAAACAGGGATCGATGCATTTACAGTGCTGCTGAGCACTGCACACCATTCATCTGCTCACATTGCACTTTTAATGGGAGCAACCTTCCTGTGGGGACTCAAACAACTCCCATCAATTTGCAAAGTCAAATTTTAAACGTGAGAGGACAATGGCGCTGCTATAAGAGCCTTAAGTTAATTAGTTCAGTTGTTAGAAAGCCATTCACAACCAATGTCAGATGGTATTAATCCTAATGTGCCATTTGTGCCGGGGAGAAGTTTTGAGGCGCCCCTGCTTCTTTGTTGTTGGAGATAGGAGCTCACTCAGGATGCTGTAATTATACAAAAAGTGGGCTTTAAACACATGTCCGTCAGAACACCTGCAGAGAGACATTTTTTTACCAGCTGTCCAATGATTTTGAAGGTCTAACAGGCAGCGATGTATCTCTCAAGTCCAGTGTTGATGACTCAGCACTTGGCAGTTAGCTAAGATGTGAAACTCTGTGATGTTTGTGAGTGAGTCTTCTGTGAGAGTCTCTCACTAGAAACCCAAGACTCAGATTTGATGTTTTCTTCTTCTGTGACTCATGTCCACAGTCAAATCACACCTCTTCTTCTTCTGTGACAGAGTCTTATCCCTGATTTCTTCACAACTATAACTTTAAAGGACTGCAACTCGGGCAGTCTTTGAATAGACTTGGATGTGACTAGAACTTCAGTGACTCGTACTGGAAATGATGACATTTTTCTGGTAGACTCACTTTGAACTCCTGGGATTGAAAGTCTCATTAGAACCCTGTCGTTGGACTCAACAGCCCACTCTGTTTGATCTATTGCAAGCCTTAAGTCATTAGTGTGAAACTTGTTAAACTGTCCTCTGTTTGACCCTGGTGGCCATTTTCTACCCTAGGCCTTAGCAGAAGGCGTCAACTTGTTTCCACCATGTGTCGAAAAACAAAGCCTAGTTTCCTCCAAATTCATTAGTCTTGCAGAGGAAAAAGCCAAGGGTGAAGAGGAAGCACCTTTTTAGTCTGAACCACAGGAGCAATTTAAAGATCATTTAAAACAGGTTGGTGTGACACCTTGTACAGTCCACTGATGACAGCGGGAATGCCTGGGATCCACCCCCATCACAGAGGCCCCCGGTTCACGGCTAAGAGAAGTCACACCTGTCACTTTTCAAACGGCGGCTGAAACAAAGAGCAAAAGAAACCTTTCTCTCATTCATAAGAACCTCCACATGAAAAAGCATCTCCCTGAATGCCCACTCCAAATTTGTCCTGCCCTCTGCCTCTGCCTCTCTCACTCCTGCCGTGTTGCAGTGTTGGGACTGCTCTCGGGCAAGTTATGTCAAACAGTCTCAGGTCTAAGGAGAGCAGATGAAGTTGATACTCAGCCCTTAGCTTGGCTAACATTCCAGAGATTTAGCATCGCAACGGTGCCGAGTGTGATCCGACTACGCTGCCTCCGCCTGGGCTCCTGGGCCTGACAGATGAGCGGGTCATTCCGGAGCAGAGCCCCAGACACTTCGCAGCACCAACACGCCACATATCATCAGCCTGCCTTTGTGGATAGACTGACTGGTGACACAATAAATAGAAAGGTGCTTGGGACTGTTTTGTCAAACAGAACCCGATTCAGTTCGTCATAACAAACAGCAGTCATTACGCTCCTCCACCTCATTTATCCGCCGGCAGACTGTCCATTTTTTTCCTGGGCCTGCTTCCCTGTTGCGGCCCACTTCTAATCCCCTCATCCGTCTGCCTCCCTCGCTCTTCATTTATCTCATAGAGTTGAGCATGGCTAATAGATGAGGAGGTACAAAATCAACATGGGATCACTCTGATCTTTCCGAGTCAATAAACATTTACACATTTGTACGTGTTTAACACTTTAACGCTGGGTGACCTTATCCTGTAAGAATACACAGACAGGAACACATGAAAAAGAGTGAAAATCCCACACAATATTCCAGTTCTAGTTCCTTCCACTGGGTCGCAGCACTTGATACAAAGAGGCAATGCATGGCATTGTTTTTGACTTCTCCGATTCCTAACCCTACCTCAGACAAAAGCATCTTTCTGGCCCTGAGTTTACAATGTCTTCTTTAATGAAAATTACACTAACACCTCTTTGGGACCAATGCAGTTTTAAGTGGATATTCAGAGGCAATGTTATTTGAGAATGTGTAATTTAGAGCATTAAAAAAAAAACTCACAGTCATCATGGTGTTTGAGTTCTGAGTTTTAGTACAGGCATACAGAGACACATTAATGTATCTAATTAAGGCCTCATCAAAATGGAAGACAGACGGCACTCTTTCATAAAAATCATAAATTGCCAGTATCAATTATTCAGAGCAATGCCATGACTTCATTTTCATCCCTTTTGCGTTTTAATTAGCGCCATCCACAGCTCTGGTATTGACATTAATTTGATGGCAATTTATTGATATTTCACCATAACCTATTTAGCTGAGTGCAATTACCAACAAAGAGGAGCAGATGAATGTGATGTTAGAGTCTCATCCAGCGTTTCGTAAATCAAGGTGAGGAGTGGCCACAGGGCCGCGCTAACTGAATCTAACGGCTCTCAGTGGTAATCAGCGAGAAAAGATTTCAGCCACCTCATTTCCAAATGGAAGGAGATAATCTATAGAAATTGACTAGAAATATGTGTTTAATTGATTCCGACAAAGGCGCGTCTCCACGAGTGAGCTGACCCCGAGTGACGGAGCACGCACTGTTCCGTCGCCTCCCTGAACTTGTTTTAAACCCGGGGTTGGGGAGTGGACCCGCAACCATGCATCTGAACTGGCAGCAGTTTGCCCCAGCCGCAATCTCTCATTTGGTTATTCACACTCTCTCAGCATGGTGTTATGAGCTCAGCAGTTGATCTTGCAAGAAAAGGCTGATTTATGTTAGCATGACCAGAGGGAGTTAATGTATTCTCTCATTAAAATCCACTTTAGTTGGGCTGAAAGTCAATCAAAAGCCGGATCGAGAGTGAATCAAAATGAAGGGAAATGGAAGGGTGGGAGGACTAATACGTTACATTAGACCTAACGGTGGTCATAATGCTGGGGTGATGTTATGAAAACACCAACATGTGCTGAAGATGTTGGGGCGCACAGATGATGAGGATGGTGAGGGCAGAGCGTGCATTCATTTTCTTTTTCTTCTTCCTCTAGGAGAAAAAAAAGAAAGGCAACAGTGACACTGACACTGACATGTTCCAGTCCCAGCAGGGTACTTGTTATTTTTAGGTCAGGGGTCTAGATCATGGCTTCATCCCCGACCTCCAGTAACACTACATTTAGAGAGTTAGATGCCATAGAGCTCGAGAGGAGCAGAGACACAACCATTTTGTCGGCAAGTGTTTTCAGTTCAGCTTTTGAAACTTTGACTTAAAAATGTATTTTATTCTGCTGCCTTAAACTACACAGAACTGCGGGTGCCGTAAGAATTAGAATTACAGAGTTTTGTTGTTTACATATTGAACAGAAAGACAGAAATACATTTTTTGAAGGAATTAACATTTAAAATTTCTTTAACATATTTCCACTGCAGACCATATAGCTAAATATATTTAAGTTTGGAAACCCAAAGCACTAAAACGTGATCTATTTCTTCTTTAGAGTTATTCCAGTTTCCCAGTGTGTCAGTCTGTGTGTTTGCAGTCCTTTGTGTCCGTAATCCTATGTAACGGCATTTTATAAAAATGTGTCTGTTCTGAAGTCACACTCAAGTCTGTTTTTTCCCTTTCAAATGTTTCCTGTGATTTTTTGAATAATAATAACTTATATATTTTTTCATTGGTTTCAGCACTCTATAGTCTAGCAATAATTGTTTGAAAAAGCAACAATATTTTTGACTTCCAAAGTCAAAATAATTGTAACACAAATTAGGAAATTACAGTGTTTTAATTAAAGAAAAGTGCTGCAATGTCCAGTTGATTAAAAAGTAAAATTAGATTTAAAAAAACTTAATAATAGTCACTTATAGAATAACTATCCCTTTTTTATAACAAAAAATATAAAGTTCTGTTATGGCAATATTTCATTTTTACATTCCTTTGACATTTATGTTTCTCTCTTCCTGTATGGAAAAAAATAACTTTCCTATGAGGAAAAAGGAACATAATGTTATGTTTCATCAACAACAATATTATAAAAAAAAAAATTTAAAACAGGCATGGTGTGTATTCAGTATGTATCTATGGGCAGATGCATTGGTACAAAATTCAGTAACAGATTATATTTGACTTTCTTCGAATAAATATTTGCCGATGAGAGTCAAAGGTTCTAAACTATTCACGTAGACAGTCTGTATACGGATGTGTTATGCATATATTAAAAATGAAAAAAAGTCAGTTGTACTTAAAAATTGTTAAGGATGGAAATAATGAAAATGAAAGATAAATAAAACAAGAGATGCTATGCTATTAGAAAATAGAAGAGAAGAAAGTATTGCTCTGAAAAAATGTTGGGTTATTCGGATTTCTTGAAATTTCTTGAATATTGCATTTAAATTTATTTTTTAATGAACTATATATTTATTTAGAGTTGAAGATACAGAGGACAGGGTGAAGTGGAAATTGTTGACTCACTGTCGCAACCCCTGGAAAAAAAAGGGACAAGCCGAATGGAAAAGAAAGAAGAATAATATTCACAATATTTTCAAAAGTATGTTTTAAAAAACTGAAAATAATGTAGCAATTAAAAAAAAGTTAAAAATAAAATAAAATATGTTTTTTCTGTATAAGATTTTTCTTTATAAAGTTTAAAAAAAAAAAAAGAAACAACTGCTGGCTGTTATTTTTATACTGTTAATTTACATTTTTACACTTTAGATATAACAATAGGGAAGCATAATTTCTTACGTGTTTGATATTGTAGAAATAAAAAAAATATTGATTTGTACTGGTAAATTAAATTTCTCTTTTTAAACGTAGTTATATTCTTATATCTGCTTTTCTTTGATTAGAATAAAAAAATAACAGCTGACAATGGATTTATTTTTTTTATCAATTGTTTTTTTTTTTTACCGAGAAATAGAGATTTAAAAAGACAGAAAATCAAATATTTTAAAAGACATACAAAGAACATGTATGAAGAATTTTCACAAGTGTGAAAGATGATGTTACACATATACGGAACTGGAAATATTTTACATTTATTTCTAGTAATTATGTGTATCGATTGTGAGGTGGAAAAAAAATTCAACCGGGCCTAATAATAGGATAAATAAATCCATTTGGAGGGGTGCAGTATGGAATGAAAATTGTCCAGTTATCATATGTTTTCTTTCGCCTTTGCTTTAGTCCTTGAGCACAAAGTGGCTTTTCGATGCAAGAGGTATTGCACTGAATGCAGCATCAGGGGGCAGGACCTGACCTCCCTGTGAACTCGGCTGATGAGGTGAAACAGAAGGCAGAAAGAGGCTCCTCGGCCCTGGGGGGGGGCCCGAGAGGAGGAATGCCGCTGATTCCACACACTGAGCCAGCAAGACCGCAGTCCTCTACCAAACTGTCCTTGATTAGGAAAAAGGATTCACTCAGTGCACCTTCACCCACCCGGCGCTCCATCTAAACGCAGGCCAAAGCTAAATTGATACATTTTTCCTCATTACAGGAGGAGGGCCTTTGCTGCCCGTCCCTGCAGCGAGGCGGCCGTCACAAAGGCAGAAGTGAGGGAGACTGAGCGGCACTGAGGTTAAAGGCAGAATGTCTTCTCTGCCCTCCTCTCCTCCCCGTGATTCGATTAGGACTTCAGTCATCGATACATAAACCGTGTTTAGGACCTCCTAATGCATGTGTTTAAAGCAAAGAAAACATGCAGTGCATTATACGGGGGCCGACGATGCCCCATTTCGTCTGCACATGATGTTAAATGGCACCAGGAATTTATGCAGGAGTGATTGAGTTCTTCTATTTTCTGATCGGGGATGCCAATCAGGTTAGAAGAAGCCTTCTCTCCTCAGTTGAGATAAAAGCCTCCTGACTGAGTGATGCCTTGGTGAAAGTCTTTAACATGCACAGGTTTAGTCTTCTTTAATGATTTAGATTCAGATGTTCAGAAGAATCAATAAGGGTTCAGCTACACGTTCTGCAGAGACATCTAGAGTTTCTCTTTTATTGTCTGTTATACTTAAAGCAATTTTGGGAAGAGCGAGAAAAAAAATCAAAGCACTTCCTACTGATTCTCAGGAATAGATGTCAAGTCATTTTAGGTTTCTGCTCTATTTCTGCTCCAGAAAATCGCCGTCCAGCCACTGTAAAGACACTAAAGGGCTAAATTTAATACGTGACATCAGCTTCCCCCTGGGCAGCTATAAGCAGCGTCTACAGCGACCCTGAATTTTCCCTTTCGAGATTTACTACCACTATTCAAATGCTTAACTGCAGATACAATGATCCTCTAATCGCTGGGGATGGTTTTCAGCTGTTTCACTGACAAAGATGAAAGAACAAAGGAAGCTTAATAAAAAATAAACAAAAACAAGGTGAAAGAGACACAATTCTGCAAATATAACTACCAGCAGTGAAGGTGTCGGAGGCCACGAGGGAGCCCAAATATCTGTGATAAAAACGGGACATAACAGAGCCAACGACGGAGCCTGCGGGGTGGAAAAACACTCAGGAGAAAATCAACACACTCTTATTCTGAATGTACAGTTATTGCAACTTTAAAACGCTTTTCTTATTTCCACTAAAATCCTTCCGATATCATTTCAGCAATAACAGTAAGTGAGTGGGTTCCGAAGCTGTGTGCGTGTGTGTGAGTGAGTTTTGTCATGCATATTATTTTTATTAGAAAATCACTTCAACTTTATAGTCACTCTTGTTAGACATTCTGCCACCGAACAATTACGTGATGTATTTATTCATGGGCTCGCCTCATAAATTCAAGAGCACATCTGCAGGCAACAGGTGTGACTGGAAAGTGCTGCATAAAATCAAATGCAGGAAAAATGTCCTGCTGTTAAAATCCAGTGCTTTGATTTTACGCACTACTATGGAGTAGATGTGTTCATTTTCAATATTTATTTCTATATTTAATTCATAATCGCATTCATATTTGTTTTTCTGATTTCATTTTTTATGTTTTGATTTTCTTCTATACCAGTAAAATTGTTTTTGCACATAATTTTTGTGAATAATAATAATTAATAGGTATTATGACCAAAATTGGCATTGTGGAAGAGATATCATTATGTCATTATAATGATATCTCTACCAAATATTTAAAAGTGTCAATATAATGAAATTGAACCTATTAAGTTCAATTCAAGTTAAAGTCAAAATAAAAAAAAAATTGAGAGAAAAAAAAATCTATTTCTCCTTTTTTTGATGGTAGACACAGTTTTTCTAACTGATCAAATCAAAGAAACTTCAATAAAAATGTGTTTTTATTTATGTTAAATAAATATGTAAATGAAACAAAACAGTCATTTGGAAAATGGCATTAAATCAAACTCTTTGGCAATAACTGCGGCACATATCACCTAAATAACCAGCCGAATAAGTCATGGAGTTCAAAATCCATGATGTGATTTTTTTTTAATCATTTAATTCTTTATGTTTTTCTACTAGAATTACTGCACAAAGACTTAATAATAATGTTGATTGAACTGAATGTGAATAATAGTACTGTGTAGAATTTTTTTTCTGATGTAAAACTGAATGACTGGTGTGTTTAAATCAAAGTAACTGTTAAGAAAACTGAAAATGTGACTAAATGAAAAAGAAAACAAGTCACTTCTCACACTGTTTGTTTGACACAGGCTGATTTACTGCCTCAGTATAAATCAATGTTTTAAAACACAAATCCGTTGTCGACGTGCAGTCCTCCAACAGCACGTAGGACCATGGCGGTCCTGTCCCAGTTGGCACTCACACGGTGCTGACACTGCCCTGCAGCCAGGCATTGATCCCGGTATAAAGAGGAATGCATCTTGAACATCCCTGAATAACTCCGCCAGGGTATGTTAATGACCTTAAAGTGCAACATTACAGCAACAATTAAACAGAGGGATCCCAAAGGCATCAGGAGCCCTCGTGTCACTGTCTGTTTACAGGTCCACGCATCTCTCCCATCTCCATTTATTTCCCTAAGAAATCAGCGGGGGCCACCTGGGCTTGGCATTGAAACTTCATTCATCTCCAGAAATGGATTCCAGTGGAGGGCAAAATCAAATTCTCATTTGCAAGGAAGGGGGAGTGAGCGAGGGAGTGAAAGCAGGAGGTACCTGGGAACGCTAACCTCTGTGTGAACCCGCCGCATCTGATAGTTTTGCTATTTGTCTGTGACATTGACAGCTCTGGGGGAGATTAGGAGCCACCCTGCCCCAGCTTCCCGGCGTTTGCATTCTGCCTATATGCCTCCTTGCAGATGGACTGCTGCACATTTAGCATCGGCTGTTTTTCCCTGGGTTTCAACACGGTGCTACACCGGAGGCAACGGTGGGATGTAATTATATGCGATGCAACAATAAAACACGGCAAACGAGGAGAGAGCTGCGTCTGAGAGCTGACAAACCAGGAGGGCGCAGAAAACTACAACAGTGTAGCTTTTTTTGTGTTGTGGGGGCGAAGCCGGGGATGAGAGTGATGGATGCCCTTCGGTTTAAATACGTCCAAATCCCCCCTTCAAGCCGCTCTCCTCTTGCCGGGGAGTGTGAGTGAGTGTGTGAGAGAGAGTGTACAAGATTAATAGTGTAAACAGCCAGAGTGAGAAAGAGAAAAAAGAAGGGGGGGTTAAGGGCAGGCAGGGGAGAGAGAGAGAGAGAGAGAGAGAGAGAGAGAGACAGACAGAGAGAAAGAGGAGAGAGAGAGAGAGAGAGAGAGAGAGAGAGAGAGAGAGAGAGAGAGAGAGAGAGAGAGACAGACAGAGAGAAAGAGTCTAAGAAAGAGAGAGAGAGAGAGAGGAGGAGAGTGAGACAGAGAGAGAGAGATAGCGAGAGAGTGAGGGAGGGAGAGAGAGCCAGGACTATCAGCATCTGCAGCAGCACAGTAGCCCTGGGGGAATAGTGTGAACTTTTGAACCCTAATGGCAAGCAGTCGCAGCGATGCAAAGAGACTCTGCTCCTCGCTCGTAATGCATGCGAATGTGTATGCGTGAACGCGTGTGTGTCTAGAAAAGCATGCAGGCGGCAAACGCAGGGAGGAAAGGAAAGGAGAGGAGAGCCAAGGCGAATGAGGAGGAGTGGGGAGGTCGTTAACGTGTTCCTCGCTTCCTTGCAAACGAGCGACCGCTATGCAAATGTCATGAAATCCATACGCTGATGAACGCGGTGAAGAATTAATCTCCTGGCAGAGAGAGTGGGGAGGATTCATACAGTTGGATGGTTATCAGCAGGTCCGGAGGAACTCCGTGAATGATGGGTATGTGGAGGACAGCAAGGCCCATCATTCACACAGACCTGGACTGAGAGCAGACGGGTCACAGGTTGGCCAAGCAGAAGGCCATAGTGCAAAAGTTCACGCTGGAGAGATAGCACTCCCAAAAACCAACATGTATGCAAAAGCTGCAGGCAGTGAAGTGTACCTGAGAGATGGGTTGAAAGACCAGTGTCTCATTGACACTTTGAGGGAAGGTTGTAACAATTAAATTTAATAGGTAGACCTAAAAGCAAAACTAAGTTGTTGTTTTTTTTGCTGACAATTGGATTAAATTTCTTAAATATATATTTATAGTTGAATAATTCTCCAGAAACTACTATGGAATGTGTCTGTTTTTAGCTGAATAAACAGTCCATGCAGTCCAGGTTACCACCATACCTGCTTGGTTCAAAATTAAGAGGAGAACAAACAGGAGTTACAAACAGTAACTTCTGTTTGCAGGCTTGGACAAAATGACCAAAAAAATACTCTTGTTGTTACCATTTTGCCAATGAATTAGAAATTGTGAAGCAGCAAACTTTCATCAGTTACGACTTTTTTCCGATGTGACACCATTATCAATTTCTACTTCAAACTACTTCACAACAAACACAACACTAAATGTTCTTGTGCGACACTAGATTACAGATATTAGGTTTTATTGCATATTGTCTTCAAAATGCACCAACGATTGAGCTTCCGCTTTGAAGCAATTATTCTTCCCGTGACATTACAACAAAATTCATCTCCCAATTTAAACTCATTCATGACCAAGTTGGCAGCGTAAATACAACTGATTAACCTGCAAATGGAGCATCAGTCTGTCAACTGCCATTGTTTTTCCTGCTTCACCAGCCAAGAAATCCAGACAGTTCACATTCAAAAAACACTCCTCTTTTAACAGCTTTTTTATAGTCGCAGCCCAAATGACAAAAATGACATTATATTCTATTTTCTGCACCATGTAATGTTGTCGTTGCTCTGCAGTGTATGCTTGTATTCAAATGAACCATGTTGCTTCATTGATCCATTGTTTTGCCAGGAAGTGGATGATGAAAACAGGTGCACACACTCTGACGGCAGGAAACTTGACTTTAGTATTATAAAATATTACACAACCAAAATATTGAGCTTTTTCAATGGTAGGATTTTTTTTAAACTGGCCTCTTGTAGTTTGATGATTCTTTATTCATGTTTTCTATGATATGTTTTGAAGAATAAATATTTTGGAGACATCAAAGCTCATACTTAAATCACATTAGCAAGATGAATCATTTCTGTACGGTTTCCTGTACTGCTTAAGTGTCTTTTACATCATAATCTAGACGTCAAGCATTTTAGAGAATTAAATAAATTAAACACCGCTAAAAAGACTTGGATCATTACTGTCTGACCTTCATACCCAAACCTAGCTATAAACTGACTCCAACGTAGAGGCAGACAAAATCATAGTGACCTGAAAAAGGAAAGAGAGAAATGTCTCAAATGCGCTATTTTTTTCAGCATGCCCTCAGAAACAAAGCCTTTCCTGCAGCGTTCTGTCATCGCTGCAGCTTCTCAGCAAACATCCTCTAGCACCCAGCGGTGCTCCCCAATCAAAGACAAAACAAACAGGCCATTTCCACTTGGTAAACTTGACCTGGAAACAGCATGAAGGGACTAAAAACCCAGCATCTCCACCCATCTCACGGGGTCTACTTGTCTGAGTCTGATTTTATACGCCAGAGGGAAAAGGGTTTTTGCAAATTTTTTTCTTAATATCAGCAAAATGTGCTGCAATGGCAGAATTCTTGCTCCATCCTGCCGCCCTAACTGCAACCAGAGGAGGGCGAGAGAGGAGGATAAGCAAGGAGATAGATAGATAGTGATGGAGAGAGAGAGCGAGAAAGAGAGGGAGGGAGAGGGAGAGAGGGAGATAGAGGTGGAGGTAGTTAAAAAGGGCAGACGTGGCCAGGGTGAGGCTGCAGGCGCGCTTAGGTCAACGGTGCGGTCGTCGGGTGAAACTCAGTTCACATTACCATGCAGACATCCAGGCTAACAATGGAAGCTCCATCTGTTCCTGTCAGCTATTACAAATCTGGTGTCACCCAGTCCACTGAAGACAACAGGCCACCGCATCTAATCAAACGGCACAGGCTCCTCCTGCGTGTAAAAGCAGCATCGACTTCACACTCACTCACTCTCTGGTTAGGGAACCAGGAGCAGCAAAAGGCGAGCAGTAGATTACCACGGACATTCATTCAACTAAGGCGCTGTGTCTTTTGTATACAGTAGCGCTCATAAATACTACAATTAACCTCGAAAGGATGTAAAAAAATAAAGTAGTTCTTGTAACAAAATGCACAAAGCCAATTATTTCCAGAGCCGAATTAATCAGTGGATTTCAGCATTAAAAGCACTAAGAGAAAATTTCAATCGTCGCCATTGAGGATTTCTTCTGCTAAAAAGTCAGTGACTTCATTAAGTGGTCACGCAATTATTTTGCACAAACACTCACTCTTCAGACTTGAAACAGACCGCCCAGCAGAAAAGTGTGAGCCATTTCTTTCAACTGGCAATGAACAGAGGATGAACTATGAACTCCACATGCCCTTTCACTAAGGACACAGGCTATTCACTGAACAAACATGGACACCGTCTCCCAGAAATGAAACAGCTGAATATTTTTCCCAAACTGAATCAAAGGCTACAATAACTGATCCAAAATCAAATGTGCATGTGTGTGTGTGTGTGTGTGTGTGTGTTCAGTTGTTTAGTGTGAAGAGGCACCAGTTGGTTATAATAAAAGCAAAATGCAAATGAAACGAGACCAAGTGCTGCATAATTGGCTATGGCTCACATTTAGCAGTGACAATAGTGAGACACAATGTTTGGGTTTAAACAACTAGCATGATCCGCGGTAACAGACGGCGTAGTTTGTAGTTTAGCCGCGTCACATTATGGCCATGAGGGGAATTTTTTTGTATTTTATATTTGATTTTGTCTGTTTCCCTACGGAAAATCATCCTTATTGTTTTCTGTTGTTCTGTGTTAATACCATCTGCCGTGATGTGTTTACTCTGGATTTGAAAGTTGCAGGGAATTGCATTTGGATGGAGGAGTTCATTAAGCTGTTTCCAAATGAGGGGTTCTTTTGTGACTACATCCAGCTGGCATCAAGTGCTTGTATCACAATTGTACAAAGGCCAGTGTAGTGGGAAATTCCAAACCAGGTATTCTTGGTTTAACTTGTGAGCTTAAAGAGACATATGTAGGGATGATTGGCACCTAAGGCAGTCCAGTCAGTAATATCCACCTGCAGAATGTCACATCAGAAGCCAGTAGCTGGCACACACAGGCAGAAATCTGAACGAGGGCAGGTCAGAAAACGAAAGATAGAGAGAAAGATTGATAAAGGCAGAGAGGGATAGAACCCACATGGCCCCCTTAGGTACAGTGTTGTATTTCAAACCCGATTTTGAAAGAAAAGAGGGACTCGGAGTCAATCAATCATTGAATTAGCCTGCAGCTAGAAAGCCACCTCTCTGTGTGGGCTGCCTCCATGTTTCCACAGAGTACACGCTTGTGGCTCCAACATGCACACAAGTCAGGGAAACGGCCACTGGAGGGAGCTCTAGGTCACAGATCAGACTTTTGTAAAACAACCAGCACCAGAACACCCTACCTGCAGAAACTGGCTAAGGGACAGTGGAAGGAGGAGTCAGTGATGTCACTGCAGCCTGCCGAAGAGGTGGGAGTCCAGCAGAGAGGGGGATTTCACAGATGTGGTGTACTCTCTCAAATTAACAGGACTTGCAACAACATAAAGTTGAAATGTCAGCTGCTTGATTCCTGTGGCGAGGTGTAGGTGGGCCTACGAGGACCTGAAGGTCTTTGTGTTAAATCTGCACTGATTAAGTTCTCTTCTGTGGGAATACTACATCAGCTCCTGTGGTTTTGACTCCCTCTGTTTTACCTTTTTCTAGTTTATATTTTCTGCGCATTGTCACTAAGATGGCTTAGGACATACACCAATTTCTTGGATGAGACATTTTATCCAATTTTCTTGGTGAAATTAGGTCTCACTACCTAAAGTAACAAAAGGGCTGAACCAATGTTTTTTTGCTCATATATGTGATGGTTCCTTTATATGTGATAATGTGTTAATCCATGGTGACAGTTTGCCATGAAAAAAAAAACACTGGAAATTAGGATCCTTTTTAAAGAGACCTCTGCATTGCGGAAATTGCCCCAGATCACTCTTTTTTTTCTCTCTCTCTCTCCCTTTCTTATGGAATAGGAATTCTGAACTTACTCTCTGGTCCTCCATCATCCTGGTAGTCAGAGGCTCCAGAGGCATCGTCTGATTGGGCAGAGCGACCCAGACTGGAGCTGCGGTTGTCATCTAAACCAACGTCTTCCCTGAAGTCCACTATATTGAGATAGTTTGAGTGAATACATATGCGTGTACATACTGCATAGGAAAAAGAATATACAAAATTTAATGGAAAACTTGTTTTTTTAGCTTGTTTTGTAAACCTTGATAATGAGCTCCCCAATGCAGAAAACACAAAATATTTCAGGACAATATATGTATTCTACTGTACTGTCCTTAAGTAAAGTACTTTAGTAGTAAATGCTCTATGTAACTTACATGGAAAGGGTATATCCTCAGGATAACTGTAAAAAAACAAATCAGACATTGATGTTAAGGTCTTTACACTTCTGGTCATCAGTTTTACTTGTGAGGTACTTCTGAAGAGTATGAACACATTAGTGTTTTTCCAGGGGCAAAGACTACTAACTTTACCAATTTTAAATTGATGATTAATTGTTTTGACTAGAAATAGTTATTCTGTGAAATCGTAAAAAAAAAATGTAATAGCCAAATTAAAAAAAGTGGCTGATTAGAGTCCAGGCGTGACACCATTAAACTCAATGAGTTTCTACAAATGTAATTTTGCAAACTCTTAAAAGCAATTTCAATAACAATTAGGGATCACTCCTGATATTAAAAACAAAGCCTTGATAATGGCGGTGTGAGATTACACTGCAAAAAAAAGGCAGAGCAGCATCTACTACTAAAGACCAAACACTTGCTAAACATTGGTATCATACTTTGAAAGAACAACCCTGAAATTGTTCAATAGGACTTCCCGCATCTCTTCAGCATCTTCACTTAAAGTCTCTTCGCCAAGGATGTCTGCTACGAACAGCAAACAATCTTAGGAAACAGAAAACAAAAAGTGTAAAGGTTAATGAAGTGACCTTGGAACAAACAGCTCAAAATGTTATGATAGTAAAATTGTGTACAACCTTCAAATTAAACCCTGATTTTTTAAATTTACTTTTGCCTTCTTCAAAAGAGAAAAACGTACCGTTATAAAGATGATTGCAATTATTTATTTTCTTTAGGTCAGACTAAAACAACAGTTTGAGCACTGAAGTGTGTCGTGATGTTGTAAGCAAAACAGCCAAGACCATATTGGTTATCTGACGTAATATCTTAAAACCACCTGCAAAAATACACAGGCTAATGCAAATTTCTTGTAGACCACGTCTAACAGCCTCCCAGTTTATGCAAAAACATTTGAATATGTCATCTTTGTGTGAACTTCATTGGCGTCTCCTCATAAATGTGGCACACCTTAAAGTTACATTTGAGATATAATAGAAATATAAATGTACTAATGAAATGATGTAGTAATAATACAATCATGTTTGAGATGGGTTTAGGTTTTAACAACCTAGGATAGACATAAGTCAGACATACGTTTTTCATTCTGCGGTTTTATATTTATATTTTTGTGTTCATGTTGCCCAGTCATAATTTATGTTAGCACACTTCCAATAAAACCAATAAATACTCAACATTTTTCGATTTTAATACAAGTAGCCTTACCTTTCAATAGTCGCTTTATATCTGGTGAGATTGAGCCCATCACTATATTTTATATTTTACAATAATCTTTGTGGGGAATTTAAGGCTAAATATAACTCACACGTATCCAGCCATATGCTATGTTTCAGCCCTTAAAACAGAAATTAAATCTTAGTATGCACACTCGAATCTACAGCATCAAACCACCTGCCTCAGTTTGATCTAACTTCCGTGCATGCACCTCGATTTGCAAAACCTGGGAGGAGCAAATGCACAGTTGGTGACTTCCTCTGAACAGTGCTATAGTGTGGTCTGATTGTATCAGGGTTACAGGATGTTTTGTGTCTAAGCCACAAAACAACCAGAAACAGACATAATGAACACTCTTAATAAAGCAGAATGGACTTTAATGTTAAAACTAACCTCATTACGTAACACATAAGCTTAAATTAAATTTACTAAACTTTGTACAACTTAGATTTAGATAGATAGTTAATATAATAGTGTTTATATTCATACATATAGTAAAATATTCCATGTGTTTTTCTACAGTCTCAATGAGTGGCAACAGATGTTGACCTTTTTTATACTTAATACACGTTTAAACAGTGATTGGATGATTTTAAATGCGTCTAAATAGGTTTATTGCAACATTTCAATTGTGTTCGTGTTGTGTATATGTTACGTTGTTTTTTACTACAGACATTATGTTTGAACACCAATTAATTCACCTGGTGAAATAGCTCTTTGTTAGCATGAGGAGTCGTATGTAGCACGTAGCAGATAAGTTATAGGATTGGACTGTTTTAAAGGTCTTTTAACATGTGACTGAAGTCATTCTGTGTTTATTAAAACCAAACAAATTGTACTGCTACTATTTAACATATTCCGTTCCCACTAAAAGCACATTATTAGCCATAGAGTGAAGATAGCTCCTCGGCTTTTTCCCACAATCCTACTGTGTAAGTATCAACGTATTGATATTTTTATATTTGTGTAACGAAGCTACAAATACGCACAACACGTTGACTTTTTGTGAATTTAATACGTGGCGCGCTCAGAAAATAACCTTCTTCTTACTTAGTTTTTTTATTTAAACGTATAATGTAAAACGTTGAGGGCTTTTTTCACTTAAATCTAAACGACATAAGAACCTACAGGTTTAAGAACTAAAAACGTAGAACATTAAATCTATCTCTATGCGTTTCCATTTGCCAAAATCTGCGACTACCTGTTAAATGTTATACACATTGATAATTTTGTTTTACTTACGTAAACGCGGTTTATTCGAATACGAGTGGAAATACGTTATATAATGATGCGTTTACTGCCTATCCTCACCCGTAGTTTTCCGGAGTATAAAATCTTAAACTAATTCCGAACACACGAAACGACAGCAGGAATAAAAGTTTGTTTATAGAATTAAAATATTCATTAGTTTAGCCTTCTTATAATTATATTTATATTACAATCCGGCTCTATTACTCTACGGCTGCTGCATTTAAGGGGTCCTGGATTTGTCTGTGATTCATATAAGCACGGCGTTATAAATCAGGGTTTTACAAGTGTTTTGGCAATAAAGGTGGGACATTTGAATGTCAGGACTGGTCATTATACTCTACTAATGATACAGAGGTTGTGTTTTTTTATCTTTATGTTTTTAAAAGTGCCCAGGCAGTTTTTACAGTTCTTTACTATGTTGCATTCATGGCCCTTAATCTCTTATTCGTCTTGTTTTAACTGTAAATCACATGTTTATTATCTTAAATGAATAGGTTATTTAGCGTAGGTAGAATTTGGTTGCATAAAATGCTCTTAATGTACATTTTTCAACTTTCACATTGTGCTGCCCTCAGGTACTCATCACTGTATACGTAGCGAAATTGTAAATCAAAATAGTAGCCCGGTGGAATTAGTTTTCAGTGGACGTATTGCCATAAAGGCTTGTTTATGCTGAAATTTGATGGTATAAAGCTGGCTTGTATACAAAGATAAAGAAATAAAATGTAACAGTGGTCGCAATTGATGCTTAAGCAAAGTTCCCTAACAATAAACTATACACCATTCTGTCCCTTTTTTATGTGGTTAAACATTATCCTCCACCACGAGCAGTGCGGTTATGATGAAATCTCATTTTCACTCCGTAAATTATATTATTTACCACACTTTGATGGCTCTTTGATTGAAGCTGAGAAACTAATTAGGGCATTTTTGACAACACTTGAATGCAGAAGCACCAAATTGTCCCCTCACTATATTTGACAGGCCATGGATGAATGGTTTAAATTAGCAGCAAGCTGAACAGCATTGGCATGTACTGGCCAGGACTTTCATATCCAGCCTTGACATGTGTGTCAGAGACAGCAGTGGAGCTAGTAATACTAATAGAAATAGGGTAGACTTCTCTATCGCCTTATTGATCCATTATTACTAAATGACTGCATATAAGGTCATCAAACTACCAAAGCTCTATCAGACATTGCTCACATCGACAGAATACTCTGAGTATCAATCTGTGCTGTGTTGGCCTTATCTTATGTCTGTGTGTGCCACTTTGAAATATGCAATGTGTGTTAAGTGTCCTCGAGATAATTAGTCTATACTGCAGGCCATGCAACGTAGACACATAGACACACGCATGAACAGCCGTTTTACAAGCTATTGGTACTGATGTGCACCATTTTATTTTGGAACACATTTTAAGGTTTTGTTTTGCCATTCCACAGCCCTGCAGTCATCTCTAGTCACTCATTTGTGATTTACAGTCCTAAAAATTACCCTGCTGCTACTAATGATCTTTTTAATTATTGAGTAATCTGCCAGTTATATTCCCAATTAATTTTACCTCCACCGTTTAATATATTATCACAGCTGGTGCTTGGCTGCTGCATTTTTCATACTAAATAAAACCCCATTTTTTTTCTCACAGCTTGTAAATACTTTTTAGGACAAAATTATTTTAAGTTTCCTGAAAGCAAGGCTTTTCCTAAGCAGTATCTCTGAACATCTTAGTTTAATGTAGAGACCTGTGTTACCTACATTTTAGGTGGTTGATACGTTTGCTGCTGACCACTTGAGTTTGCAGATTAAGACATTCTTCTTTCTTAACAGTTCCATTTTCACAACAATCTCAGATGCACAGAAGCAGCTTCACAGTGATATAACAACCACACAGTATTGTGTTGTTCTTTAGTTTTGTGCCTCTCTTGTAGACCTCCGAGTAGGGTCTCACATTTATGCTCAGTGAGACCTGGTTTGTCTACTCTTTGTCATAGACAGGAAGGAAACACTTCCACAAGTTATACTTGCTGGTCTCAATTTTGTTTGTATAGAAATTTTCACACAATGCCAATCTCTCTTTCAATGGAGTTCAAAGATTTATAAAAACAGAATTTCACTATTATCAACTTTAAATCGTTCATTAATCATTTACTCTTATTGTCTAAAAGTGTATCTCGGGACCCATTAGTTTCTTGGTTTAATCTCTCTTGTACAATCTCTATCTTCTTTGATACTCTTGATTTATTTAGTTCAGTTTCTGTGATTTATCTTTTTTATTGTGAATCCATTTGGGACCTTATCAAGTGAATTTGTTTTTGTTCCTCTATGCAAATTAAATGTAAGCTTACTGAGTCAGTGTGTTCAAGGCTGTGTTGACTCATATAAAGAAATTGAGAAAAAGAGTAGAATTAGGAACTTTATGTGGCTTGAAAGTTTCCATTCAATTTTTGCGTTGCTCTCTGAATTATTAGATGTTTTTGTAATGTCCTGATAAAGAATGTCTCTTGATAGCTCTCTTCTCTGTCACTACTCTCCAGGAAGCCACAGGGTCAGGGCGAGTTGACTCCCATGTCAAAATTGTCCCTACGTTGACCTGCGCCTGACTGGCCTCCCAGCAAAAAGCCCCTGTGAAGGTAAGAGGAACTGGGGTTCCCTCCCCTGGAAAAGAGGTTCCCTCCCCTTGACAGCTCCACAGAGCCCCAGCCACCTGCCTGCTGGGTCAGCCCCATATGAAAAGGGAAGCCCTTTGTAATCCGACGGGGATTACACCACCCAACAATGCACCGCTGAAAGAGCGACAAAAGCCCTGTATCAAACGCCGCTAAGGGGGAGCAATGCTATGATCTCCCACTACTACCAACACTGACTCCTCTGCCACCTCTCATCTCCCCAAGAAGCTCTACCCCCCCTCTAGCATTTGCTACCTCTGTCCTCCTCCTGCCCTCTCATCTCTAGGATCTGGCCTTTTATCAGCGCATTCCTTTTCATTTGCATTGCGGTGTGGGGAGGGACAGCAGGTCCCTCTGATCTGCCAGGAGAGAGAGTCAGGAGGATCCTCAGGGCATGGAGGGTGTGTGTATCCTGCCCTGCAAACACACACATTCGCATTGCATTCTCAAGATAGGCTGTGCAGAAGGACAAACACTGAAGCACCCATCCCTGTCTTTCAGGGTCTGTCTTCACCTTTGTCCTTACCTTTGTTCTAAAATAGGCAGCTGCAGCAGATTTTTGGCATTCAAAAATAATTAGCAAATTAAAATTATTGAGTTGGCTACTGGTTCAAGATTTACTGCTGATTGTTCTTATAACCTTCCATCCATCACTTCACAATAATAGGTCCTTACACGTGGCCCTAATCCAAACATGCCATAACATTTTTCAAGCCTGTATTAGAAAAGCCTAAAAAGTGTTTGTCCTGATCTTTAAGAGCCTGTTGTAAATGTTTGCTTTTGCTCAAGGAGATAAAAAAGAGGCAGTTTACTCTTCAGATTTCCTCACAATCACTGTATTCTCAACCCACCCACTGCTCAAACATACATCAGTCGTCGGTGAGGGTGTGGGGGGGACTTTGGTGGCAGCGAGGTATAATGTGATGATAGATTGAGGACACAAAAGACAGAGGAGCAAATGTGTTTCGCTAAATCTACAACCTTCACTCACTCACACTGGCTGGCTGACTCAGGGGGGGAGCTGGGAGGGGTGGTGGGTGTGCGTATGTTCCTGTGAGTGTTATCTCGGCATGTATTCAAATCAACGTTGGCCCCGGAAGCAATGAGTAGGAAATATTTCAAATTGTATTATGTTAGGATATATGAGCCATTTCCAAATATTAATTCAGGATTATTTGAGGTGTCTGTTAAGGACAGCAGTTACAGCCAGCAAGTATGGTGACGCCACTGAGTGATGACGTCCCACTATTGCATGTGATGTATGAGTGTATGAGAGAGAACTATATTTCATGACCAAGACATTGTCCCTCGGGGCAGTAGTTAAAGAAGAATATATGTATTATCCTCTGAAACAACCGGCCCTTGTCAAGAGGCCGGGGAGAGGAGAGATAGAAGGAGGTAGAAGAGGTTAGAGAATGAGAGGAGAGGAGATGGGGGGGGTAAAAGATGCATAGCACCGCTGAGCGAAGTAGGATTGAGAGACTGGAAGGATGCCAGAAGAATGTGTCTGCCTGAGCTTGTGATCGTGCACACTGCTGCCTCTCCCTCTGTCCAGTTAATTGGAATACAAAGCAGAGTGAGGTCGATGGGAGAGCGGTGCTGCTGAGGAGGATGGAGGTGCAGAGGAGGGGAGGGTGGGTTTGCTGTCTGTCTCCAGCAACGCTCAACCTTCACTCCTCGCTGGGAATTGACTGTGGAGCCAGCAAGCGAGACCGACACACTGTCACTGGTAAAATGAACTGTCACCTCGCATTTCTCAACCTCCTGGCAGCATCGAATTGGCCGCTTTGAACCATGTGACGTGACACTGATTGAGTTTGGGCCCCCACCTCCACTCCTGGGCTCCTGAGGAAGGAGCAGCTTTAATTTGGAGTGTTCAGGTTCTCCATGCAAAGCATCCAGGCAGGTGCCCGTCAGAGCCAGGGTAGCGAGCGTTGCATCAAATATGTATCTTTCGCCTCAAACCTTTCAGGGAGTCTCTATTCTTTCTCACCACCCCTCATTATTTCATTGTACTGCTTGGTTACGCTGCCTCTCAGCTGGTCTTGTTTTTCTTACGGCGTAGAGTCATGGCGAACTGACAGGCACAGAGGAGGAAAACTATTAGGGGTAGCCATTTGGATCCTGGAGGCAATCCCAGGGAGTATTAAGATGTTAACCCTGGCCAAGTCACTTGTCTCTCTCAGTTACAATGTTGATGGAGTGGGGAAAGGATGCAGTTGCAGGGGGACCCAAGAGGATGCAGGGGCTTCAGGTCGACTGCTGCTTACAGATCGGGCAGAGCCAGACTAGACTGGGGGATGGTTGTCAAGCGTCTCCCAGGGTTGGCTAAAAAGAGCCTGTGTGCAATAACAAAGAAGAAAGAACATGTGCCTTTCAAAGCCAGCCTGCATTTCTTATCAAGAATTTGCTGAACAATAAGAGCAGACAAATTGTGGACATGACATAAAGGAAGAGATTTGTCATTTTTTTAAGGTTGTCTCAAAAAATAAATGCAAGGTGAAATATATGCAGGGCTTGTCAGAGTGTGTTCACTAACAATTTGCCCCCTTTGACCTTTTTAACTAAAACTCGCTAAAAAAACTAACACACCAAACAAAGCTTGTTTCCACATTTTCATATCTTATGTAGACCAGGTCATAATTAAAAAAATGTCCAGCCACTCTTTCAATGCATTTCTGTAAGTTTTTATGAAACAAAGAAATGTTCAGTTATAAAGACCAATCATCATTCAGCCACATAGCTACATACATTATAACATTCATTATTATTATTTTTATTTTAATAACATTTTATTTTATGCACAAACCATGTAAGCAAACAAAGGGGCAAAATTCATAGAGATTTTTATATGTGAAAAATATGTATTGTGATAGTGCTAATATATAATTTGATTGTTTACTTTAAATGCTTTTTTTCTGTAAGAACAAAAAAAATATTAAAAGGTTTATTGAATTTGCGGACCTGCAAGCATTCATCATAATGTTAAGGAAGAGGACCTCAAAGTAGTATATGTATATTAGAAATACATAGAACATACATGCAACACACATTTTCTTTGGACATAGAAATATGGTGAAACCTAGAATATTCTAAAATGTAGTCTTAATCAATCTTTTTGTTTTAAATGTAAAAATATTTTCATATTAGATTAGACAAAAAAGGCAACGATTTCTTGATAAATAACAAGAGCAACATGATAATATAAATATAATCTAAATCTGGTCATGTAAAATACTGTAAACCAAAGTACATAATTGGATATTTGATTGAAAGGTTTTATTTACAGATCAAAAAAGTGTATTAATAATATTTAATATTAACGAATGTTGTATTAGTGTATACAAAATATTTTCCATTTTATATAATTAAATGACAAAAGGTTCCCTTTCAGTTTTGTGTAAAATCAGATGTGCTATCTGTATGTTTTCTATTTGCTAACCAGTTTGTAAGTGGACTTATCGATGCAGCCTTAATGAAGCATTGTCTTTTTTCCAGCTTCTGGTTTCCTGTTAGAGTTTGCAGTATAGTATTTCTTTGCTCAGCCTTTATAGACTGGTTTCCTTTCTCAGGTCCAATGAAGGTCAATGATTGACATAGAAAGAAGGACCTGATGAGGCCCATGACTTCATTCACACCTCATTTTTCATTATCTTATTGAATCTATATTATTATTAAATATTAATTTTGCTGTCCAAAAAATAAGCCACCAGCCGTGCCCCATATTCTCTGACCATTAGTATTTATTGTATGGGAGATAGATTTGGGATGTTGTTGTATGGATGTAGCTTATAAAAAAAACTGTAGCTGTGTTGGTTATCAGCTTCTGAAATGTCTCCTCTGTGGTGTCTCTGTGATGACCAACCCCCCATGGCCTTATGAATACTGTATCTAGTTTTCTTTTGAAGCCCCGGGTCCCTGCAGAGTGACATGCGACAGAGGAACTGGTAGAAAACCATGGAAGTGAGCCTTGCAATAGACTTGTAAAAGAGCCTGCAACAACTGCAAACAGCATGGGGTACAAACAGCATTGGTTTGACCTCGAACGGGGCGCAGGGGGGCAGCAGGCTGGCTAAAGATGTGCTAGATATGGGAGGACAAAGAGGTTGGCAGGGGAATCTATTAATAGTTGTCATACTCCTACAGCTGTGGTGTTGGCGCCGCAGAGCCTCTGATCATTTGTGTGTGGGATCTTTGCTGTGCTACATCTTTGGTTCACAATTTTCCCGCTCCTCCTCTCCTTGCCCTACATTTTCTGGCAGAAGGAAGAGAGGGCTGAGCTGATCCGAAGGTGAATAACACCCTCCTCCTCCGCCCCAGATGAACATCTGTCTCTGTGGCGTTGGCTGCACCGCAGTCTCTGACACCTCCAGATGGAGAGCCCGCAGGGAGCGCTGAGGTATTGCTGACGGAGATGGCAGGGATCACACCTCTGGAGTGAAGTCCCACACTTGTTTTCTGCACTGTCTCTCCCTTTTTGTTGTCGAATCTGTCACTATTCACCACATCGATGCTTGCCCCTGTTCTTGGCCTTGTGACTTATCAGAGGTGGAAGCTTCCTCGCCTTGCGAAGAAATGTGTGACAACAGACCCCTTAGCCCTTTTCTAATTTACAGTAATGGGTCGTATGGTATTTCAACTGTAACTTCTATTCGTGGCCGTGCATCAATTTTTAATACAGTTGTGAGAGACCTGCATACTCATGCAGATATATTTCAAATGATTGCTTATTTCCATTTCCTAGAAAGGTGTTTTCAGACGCTTGAAACTGTTTTCAAAAAAGTTCTCACAGGCTTCAACATTGTCTTTAATGGGCCATAACCTGATTAGACTAAATAGAAAAGAAGCTCTATACCTGCAGAGAGCTGAAGTGAGAGAGGCCTGGAGTCGACTTCTGCGAGCCACTCTGGTGTCTTGACAGATTGACTCTGCATTCATTTGTGCCTGAACTCTGTGTGAACCTTAGCTTTAGGAAAAAGGACACCAACAGGCCAGTGCTGCTGGGGCAGAAACTTGTGTGTGTGCAAACTCAACACCCAGTGCAAATATTGAAACTTCTAGCAACAGATGAACCCAGGTGGTCAGGATCGGCAAACGTTTAGCCAAAGGCGTAACCTATATGCACAGAGAGGGTGAGATTTACTTGTTCATCTGCATTTGTCACCTCACCTCTGCATTTGTTGATATAACAAAATGAAGAGAGTTAAAAAGGACAGTGATTTAAATTGTCTAAAATGAATATTGATTCCAATGTGGTGACCTGTATCGGCTTTGTCTGAGCAATATTTGGGGTTGCAGACCACGGGTTTGACCGGATCCCTGGAGTTTGTTGTCATGTTTAGAGCCCCTGGAGGTATTTGGAGGTGAGGAGGTCATTTGGAACCACCCTGGGTGTTGTGAAAGATTCCTCATGTCACATTATGCAAGAATAGTTTACTGAGACTAAAATATTGAGCAAAGGTGTCATACGTTGTTTTTATCTTACGGATAACATAATAACAAAAAATATATTAGGGATTAATCAGTATTGCTATTTCCATTCATCACTCAAATATTCTTTGTTTTATAAACTTTATTAAATTTAATCATATCAACCTTTTTGAAAAAAAAGAGAGAAAATACCCTGTAAATAAATAGTGCAAACAGTGACACTGACAATTTGGTGCTTCAACACAATATATGATCATAGAAAATAAAAAAAAAAACATGAAGACATTTAAAATAATATTTCCAGCTTTGTTTTGTCCAGTCATATCATTTAAGCACTTCAGTAGACACAGATTTATTTACACACACAGGTCCATTATTCACAGTTTTGTTGTCTGGAATCATGACTCGGGAGATTTTGTTGATTTCCCAGGCTTCACAGTCAAATTATATATATATATATTTATCTATAGGTTATTTATAAAGTCATGTTAGGGTTCGCAGTCTTTGCCCGCTGTCTTTGGAGAGGTGTCAGGGCCGCAGAGTTTCTCCACAGGTGCTGTAGTTGCGCTCAGCAAAGCGCAGCCGAGTTTCTCCCGTTTTTTCTGCTTCATCCTGCGATTTTGGAACCAGATTTTCACCTGCGTTTCGTTCAGCTCCAGACTGGCCGCGACCTCCACCCGCCGAGCCCGGGTCAGGTACTTGTTGAAGTGGAACTCCTTCTCCAGCTCTGTCAGCTGCTTGGTGGTGAAGTTGGTGCGGATCACGTTGTGCTGACCAGGAACGCCAAACTCGGACAGAAGGGCTGTGGAGACAGGGTGGATGGATGGATCGATGAGCATGTGCAAAAAGATGGAGTTATGGATCTGATGCGTAATGATTTGTGTGACATTTGGACATGTCAATGAAGGACAATGTTATTTATGAACCAACACGTTTTGCAGAATATTATATTTTGATTTAGAACACGTTATGCAACGTTTTACGCACAGCATTTTTTAAGGATCCCGTTTATTGACCTATTTTCTGAGATTTACAAATGTATACACACCTGTTTTGGGGGGATTTCTCTTCACTTTCATCCAGTCGAAAGTTTTAGACGCATCTTCTACTGGCTCCAGATCTTTCTCTTTACTCTGGGATGGCAACCTTGTGTAAACACTCTCTGGATATTCTTGCTGCCTTTGGTCTCCGTCTCCAAAATGCAGGTACTGGCTGCCGGTTGCAATCCCGGCTCCACAGCTGTCTCCGTTATACGGGGCCATATTTGCTCCAAGTGGAGAAACTTGGGGATGGATGAAGTTCCGGTCCTGTTCGGCTGCAAAGCCGTACTGGTGGTGGTGGTGATGGCTGTAGTCCAGAGGTGGCCCGTACATGGAGTTGCCTGTCGCTGAGAACTGCAAGTCTAGGTTGACGTGTGTCTGGTGGTGCAGAGGGAGTCCCGCTGTCTGGTGGGGCGCAGAAGTTGCAGCAACGAAACGGGCGTCTGGTGCGTAACTATCACTTGTTGCGCACGAGTTGGGCGACACGTATCCGTGGTTTATGTTGTGGTATCCAGCCTTGGAACTGAAAAAGTTTGCGCCCCGGTTGCAGACGGGGTAATCTAAGTAGGAGTTCATCCTGGAGTCTCGGCCTTGTGTGTTTGTTCAGAGGTGATCAAGACTCTGAGCAGTCATTAATCGCCGCTCCCTTTTGCCCTAACCTTCGAGGTAGTATGTCAAAGCTGTAAAACTGCCTTCCACCCTCATATCACCTTCCTGACACACCATGTGACCTGCCAAACGCCAATGGCAGAGGACCTACAGCACTCTGTCAAGTCTCCGGCCTCGTCCATCAAGAGGCTCACATTTACATGACAAATGCTTCAATCAAACTCACTCATCCATCTGATAAGAACACAAACATCGGGACAAATTTTCAGGCCGCGGTGTTGGAAGGGAGGCCAGAGTGACAAATGTACGTCATGGGTAAACAAATATAGGCATAACAGTGATTGGGTAATAAAAGAGGCCTCTGATAACCCGACGCCTCATTAATGCCTTTAAAATAATCCTATTGGTATAGATTAAACCCCTTCTTTTTGCGTTAACTTCTTATTGAAGGCCTGCGCTGTTCTATTAATTTCTCCTTTCGTGCGCCAAGATATCGACCGTATCTTTCTTTTTGTTTAATCTAAAGGAGCAGTGGTGGCCTAGTGGACAAGGTACCGGACTTGGGTCCAGATGTTAGCCCTCTGTCCACTTTAGTTAGATGCAAAAGTCGAATTTCGTTGTGTGTAGTGGCCTGGATCACAGTGTTACAATGACAAGGAGTTCGCTTTCCTTTCCTTAATATATTTTGGTGCTCAATTGGGTCCGAAAGTCCTCGAATCGACCTATTTCCAGGTTGCCACTGAGCATAGCAAGGTCCCGGGCCGCATAACTTAAACCCACAGGAAGGCTGACAGTACGGTGCTGTGTGATTTGGGTGGCAGTGATGGAGACTGCTGCCTCTGAGACCCGGTAACTAATGTACATTTGGTCTGAGTGCGTTGCCTTGTTAACCATAAAAAACTTCATGCAGCTTGACTCCTGCAGATAGACTGCTCTGAACAAGCCAGTGTTGGAGGAAGAGGGAGGAAAAAAAAGAGGGGAAAGCAGCGGAGTGAATTCAGTGATCCATCATGCGCTCTTTTAAGCATTGACACCTTGTGTGGCCCACTCTGGCCATAAAGGAACAAAGACGCGTTTAAAAACCACACAGTGCCCCCTCCCTCCCCCTGCCTTCTATCTCTCTTACACTTGAGAGTTAAAGACACTCACTATAATGTGATTTCTCCTTTCTAACCCTATCACGTCTACAGGCAGGCGTTGGGAGACTGTAATTAAGCAGCAGTTAATGGGAAAGTGCGCAGATTTTAAGTGCTAATTAGGAATTAGCAAGCAAAGAAATCACAAATTTTAACTCACATTTTTGGCTGCATGGGTGAATATTCACTCCCCAGGGTCGTTGTCGTTCAATATAGAACAGATGACGGTTGATTTAGGTTATCTTTTCACGAGATTGGGTGTATTTTAAGCACATGAAAACTTGTGTTAAATTACTTGAGCTTAAAATTCACGGGAGTGGATATATTTACAAACAAATAAATAATAATTAATGGGAAACTAATATTCACAACTCTCGTTTCAATAAATAAACACTACATTTTCTGTGCTTTCCGTGTAGGATCATATGATGATGATGGCGGTGGTGGTGGTGGACCGGGCCTTTCATTGGACGCTGTCCGCTACAGGTGAGTCAATTTTGGAGCTTGCATTATTCTATCTTCAGGTGAACAACTCTGTGAGAAATAGGACCCTCTCACGTTCACATGCTGGTTGACCGTGCCCGCGCCGGGGTGCGTGTTGTATTGTGCATCAAAGTGCGGGCCGTGCGTAAAGTTCGGGGCGTAGTATTTGGTGTACTCGGCCGGATATGGCAGCTGCTGCTGCTGCTGCTGCTGGGGCTCCAGCGGGGGAGAGGCCTGCTGGTAGTCCGCCCCCAGATGGACGTAACCAAGGCTGGACAGAGTGGGGCTGCCCGGGGCGGAGGGGGAAGACGGGGTGGGAGAGGAGGAGGAGGCGGTGGTGCAGTTGGTGCCGAGGCCTTGCTCCCTCTCGTCCTTCTTCTGTTTCATCCTGCGGTTCTGGAACCAGATCTTGATCTGCCTCTCGTGGAGGTTGAGGAGTCCGGCCATCTCCACCCTCCTCGGCTTGCACAGGTAGCGGCTGAAGTGGAACTCCTTCTCCAGCTCCACAAGTTGCGCGCTCGTGTACGCGGTGCGCGTCCGCTTGGAGACCGGTGACGCGCCTGGACGCTTCTCGTTGACGGTGCAGTCTGTGGAAACAGGCGGTGGTCAGTGGGTGGAAACGGTCAACCATCGAGGAGGCTGAAATAATGTCATTGACATTATTGGACATTTTCACTGCCTGGCTCTGGTTTATCATGTTGTTCATGATCCATTTTAATTCTCAAATCTCGAACATTTCGATATGTCCTGTGTAAATAAATAGATATAAAAATTGTATCTGTAAATGTACTGATGAAAACCCATAATCCAGAAAGAAGCTCAATACAGGAGGTACCTTAAGAAAATAATATTTCTAGATTTTTAATGCTAGACACTTAACACTATAATAAATATCTAACAAAAGATTAATTTCAAGATTAATACAAAATAGGAAAGGTAAAAACATTAGGTGTTTGGCAATTGCGTATACAAGACATTTTTGAAAAAACAGCAAAATAAACAGTGTGTGTCATAATATCTAAAAAAAAAAAACTAAAAACTGAATTTTTTCCAAAATGATAAAACAAATTATAAAAATTGTTGTCAAAACGTGACTAAAGTTTATCTTATAATAACAACAGTGACAAACAAATATAGCATAGGAGTCATTAAAAATGTAGATTAAAAAGTGGAATGTATCTAGAAAAGCAACATCAAAACCAACATCCATTTATTTGTCAATAAAAATAAATTACAAACACCATTGACCCATTGTTAAATCAATGGGTTTGTAAAGTTATAAATTATCTTAACACTGACCATCTAAAAAAAAGCTATAAGAAAAAAAAGTTATATCTAACATTTAATTTATTATTCTGAACAAGCTGGAAATGTCTGATAAATAGTCCCTTAAGTGAGTTCAGTGGCCCAGGTGGTGGTTTGACATCTACTGTAACAACAGTAAGACAGAGAAGCTTGACCAAGGACTATGATGCTTAGGTTTTTTTTTCAGAAATAAATCAGTAATATATAGCAATATTTTTAACGAAAAAAAAAATTAACAAAAAGCCCAAATCTTCATTTGTAAAGCTGTTTGTCTGTGTTCTGCATACTTTTGTCTTGGATTTCTGTAAACACTGAAGAGAATGTTTACTGTCAGAGAATAAAGAAAATATATTTTGATGTCAGTGCAGCAGTTTGTGATGATGGATTTAAAGAGGTCATAAATGAACCGGGCGTCATTATGAAAACACTGTCTGTCATGTGTACAGACCTGAGCTCCTCCTGCCGTGTTTCTGAGTGGACTGTCTGGATTCCTTCATCCAGGGGAAGATCTTCCTGCTCATGCTGGGGTCAGGGTTCTGCTGCTTGGACCTCCTGACCGTCGTCTCAACTTGCGTCATTTTCTGACAAACATAGCCGCTGATGTGGCGCAGGGTGTCGTTCAGGTGCTGTTGGTGATGGAGCTGTACGCCGTGCCTACTTTTCTGCATTTCCAAGAATTGTGCAGTGGTGACGGTGGGGGGGTTCGATCCCCCCCCACACTCTTTCCACTTTGACCTTCCGACGACTGTGCGCTGCCAGCCAAATGTCACATGGCAGCTTTCCAGAGAGCCCTGGGCTGGGCTGCTGTATGGCCTGCGAGAGGGCGCAGGAGAAAAGACGGAGACAGAATCAGGGTGGAGACCACACAATCCATCTTATCAACTCAATAGTAACGTTGACATGAATAGCCAGCCTCTCCTGAGCGGAGAGGCAACGAAAAAATAAGAGGGTCGCAGGAAAAAGACTTGGGAAAATGCATTGCCTACTTTCCCTTGTGTCTTTGGGACTTTATTTTGCTTTTATATCCATAAGTTGTGGGAAATAATATCTACACAAATATAAAAACAACAGGACTGTAATAGGACACCCCCCAAAAAAATTCAAAATTACACAATCTTCGTATGTTCCTTTCAGTTACCACAAAAATGTAATAGATAAATAAAAATAAATAAAATGGACAAAATGTTGAATCTAAAAAATGCGCAAAATATTTTTAAAAGGCTGCTACAAATATGTCACATGACTGAAGGTTGTCAGACTAAAGAAAAGTGGGATTTTTCTATATTATTAATTAATGTATGCCCCCCAAAAATAAACGAACTTCAGTAAAACTAATACACACCCTTCAATTGCTAGATATAAACCAAGAACAGTTTAACGTGGATTGTATGTAGGACAGAGTGAAAATCTCCAGTGTCCCCTATGGAACCATCCCAGAACCTAACCCAGTCTTTGACAGTATGTCCATAAAATACCACGTCATACATTGAAATAGTTTTGTAAATTAGTAAAATCATTGTTGCGAAAAAGAAATTAAAATACTTTTAATCTGCTGTAGAAAACAGACCATAATATTTATGATCTTTTGTCAGAGATGGCTTTTCTTGGAATCACATTAGGCCCGTGACTGTAAACAAATGAAGCCTTTATTTCCTTAATGGATTGTCCTGTCTGTTACATTTTCAAAGGGAAAAATAAATTAAATGTTTTATCACAGTGAGTTGAGAAGCTCATCCATCAAAATAAAATACTACACATGTCCATTGTGCACTGCTGCTGCTCCAGCTGCTGCTGCTGGAAATTAAGACCCCCCCAAAAAATGCAATAAAATCAAATGTAAAAATGATATGGCTTCAACCACGGTCCTAATTGGACTGAATGCAATCAGAAATTAAAACGCGGTAGATTTGGACGAATTCGGGAGCAAAGACGTCTGGAGGCATGCAGCTCTCTGAACTCTGGATGAACCGCGTCTGCAGGAGTCAGCCTCGTAAATCATAAAGACACATAACCCACAGCTCCACACCACACCACACCGCACCGCACCACAGCCATTCTTACCTTCCCCGCAACACACATTCACACTCATCCCGCAATGAATCCCGATCCTCAAGGAAGAAACAAACGCCTCTTACCTTGTTTTTCGTAGATTATAAGCGCGATCCCTGCAGGAGGAAACGACTCTTACACCCGCGTCACGCTGCGTGGACGTGCATTAGGAGTTGGAGGTGGTGGTGGTGGTGGTGCTGATGATGTGGCTTTGGGGCGAAGCGGAGTGGACAATGTTTCTGCAGCTCCCACCGCCTTTGCATAGCATTTCTGCACACCATGTCTGTGCGTGGTGTGTGTGTGGTGTGTGTGTGTAAAAAGGAGAAGCCTCTTCTGCTGATCCTGCAGACCCATGGATTCACATGTGCTAATAGAAAACATGATAAAGACAGGAGAAGGAGGACATTTGTTGTCATTAGATCTTGGCCAAGCAGGAGAAAAAAAAATGACCAGCCTTTAGAAGACACGGCAGAAAAAACATGGAATTCTACAATATTTTTGCAGGTCATTTATGTCAGATGAACTCATGTTTTCAAGAGAATTAGCTGATTTTTTTCTGTGTTGGTGTGTTTTAAACACCACAGTTATCTGAAAAAACTGAGGACAACATTTACAAACAATGCAAACTCAAAGTAGAGAATGACCACGTGCAGTTTGGTTTGTGAGGAGCAAAGAAAAATCTTGAAAAATGTGCCCATGAGACAATCAAGTTTCTGAGTGAATATTACCTTCAGACATATTCAATTTTGTTCTGACACAATAGTCATCGGCAGTTTTCTATAAATGAAAATAACTAAACATCTAGATCCATGTTTTTAGGAATTGTCCCCTAAAATAGGTTCATGTATGACAAATATCCCTGAAGACTTCAGGTTCCCTTCCTGCCATGAGCCCTGTCCCTGAGCCCTGTCCCTGAGCCCTGTCCCTGAGCCCTGCAGGGATCTGTGGGAAAGAGTCCAGCGCCTGCATGGTCAAATAAATGAAACAAGGCAGGCAAACCTAAACCATCAGTTTTGTTTTTTCTACTCACCGAGTTGTTTACATCATGTACACATTTCTAATTGAAACGAGTGATCAGATGGAGTGATTTTGAAGCAGTGAGAGGGCAGACAGGCAGAGGTCAGCTGCAGCAGCATCCATTAGACCGTCTGCGTCCAGGAGATGATGAGGAGGAGGATGGAGACTGTAGTAATGAGGCCTGGTGGCCAGGCTTTGGTTCTCCTGCCGCAGTGGGTCGATGGGAGCTGCTTTGATCACTCATCTTCACCGTTCGAGTCGATCGCTTTGATTGGCTGTGAGGGGTAATATTTAACTAAGTGGCTGTAATTCATGCAAATGGATCCACCTTTGATCTGCGAGCCGTGCACCTGCCAAAGTTTGGACAAAATCCCAAACGTGCCTTAAGTCGCGTCCAAATCCTGCAGCAGTGATAGATCGCAGGGGCGGCTGCAGCTCTATTAGGGTGCGCTAATGTCCATTTGTCGGGTGCACTTACTTAAACGCAGCGGTAACGCAGTCCTGGATGTTCAGGAAATAAATAATTAAAATATTTCTATTTATTTAAGCCTGGACAGGATGAACGCGTTCATTTTAATAGATAACACCAGCTTCCTGCTGCAGTTTAAACACTAAGTCTCCGCTCCAGTGCTTGAATCTGATCATTATTAACTGGCATTCTGTTGCACTGGATTGTTAACTGTCCCATTTAAAGCAAAACAAGTGCTTCAGTAATGGGATTGTTTTAAGGTACACAACTCTGGTTGGTTTCACCAAAATATTAGGGGAAAAAAAAAGTAAAGTTCAACTAAATTGACCTGGTTTGTTTACATATAGCTACTGTGTCAATGTTATACTTATATAGATACATATACATATATTTTATATATACACACACACATATATATTTATGTAACATTAATCCTATTGCTCGAGTTATTAATAAATTATATTGATTTATACAAAAATTAGCCTCTAAGGAAATTAATCTAAACTGAAGGCAAACCTTTCTTGTTGTGATCATCCCAACCTTTAGTGAGGAAACATAATCATACAGCACTAATTCCTTATATTTATCTGATTGTTACTGCACATGATGAATGTACTGTTAGCTATTAATCTCATTACTTACATTTACACAAAAAAAACCCCAGCAAAGACATCGAGGTAGGTTCAGTGAAAAAATGTAAGTTGCATGAGGAATGGTTGATAAAGTCGACTCACAGATGTATTAATATGCTGTACGAGGGCTAGAGTTGTCATTTGAGTCTGACATCATCTCCAGAGTTGCACTTTAGCCATGCCATCAATAACTGTAGGCCTGGGTCTGTGATCTGTGATGGACCCACACACATGCTCACAGACCTGCTGACAAACCTCTCTTGTCAATTAGCTGCAGGAACCACGTGTCTGCAGAGGAGGGGATTTATTGCGCTGAATCGATACATACAGACAGTTGAATCAACAATGGCAACAACTTCATTTCCCACTGATGCCATGCAAATTAATACTTAGTCGTGACTAGTGTTTGTGAAATAAATGACACGGTTAAAGGAGGGGAAAAAACACAAGTGTTCAATACTTTAAAACCAGCAACAAAGAAAGCATTTGTCGCCAGTGAAATCAACCTTTTATGAACAGCGTGACGGCCTTTCCCTGTGTGCAGTTTGTGAATAAAATCATTTGAGTACAAAGAATGATGATGTTAAGGCCTGTCAGAACGTCCCTACGTGGTTTACAAAACATCTACTTTTATTTTTAACATTATACACCCCTGTGTAGTCACTGACCTTGTCTTGGCTCCTCTGTCGTCAGCATAGTAAATATATGTCTGCAGTACAGATACTGTTTTCTCTTTCTCTCTCTTTCTTTTCTTCTCATCCTTCTCCTTACAGCCACAGTGTTTGGAGCACTTTGCAGCTTGAGGTGCTCCTCACATTTCCCTGTGCACTAACTCCTCCTCATCTATACAGGCAGTGGCAGTGAAAAGGAGAGGTGACAAATGAGGTATTGAACAAAGGCCTCATTGAGGGCCTGTCCTGCAACTTTCACAGATGTCATATTCTCTAACAATGTGCAGCTAAACAGGAAAAGACTGAGGGGAAGCACCCAGGGCAGGCGGTTAAAGTAGTTCTACATAGAAATGAGAACATTCAGCAGAAATAGTCAATCGTTACTCTAGAACATATGTGTCAAACTCAAGGCCCGGGGCCCAAAAGCAGCCAGCCAAGTCATTTTGTATGGCCCATGAGAGCTAACAAGGCATTTTATTATTGCAGCAGAGTTACTTAACCTGATTTAATTAAATGTTTTTATTTCACAACAATATTAGTTACTGTAGTAACCTGTCTTAATATGTTATGGAGTTACATTTATAGTCTTCCATTTACAACTGACCCTAACAGGAAATTGTACTGTTGATGTGGCCACTGCCTTAGAAGAAATAATTGCCAAAATGTAGGGGAAATTTATGTAATGTGTTAAGGATTAGCTAAAAAGCCAGATAAAATGATTTATGTGAAAATATAACGATAATAGCCAAGTTTAAAAAATAATATCACTGTGACAAAATGTTTTTCAGAATTTTATAAAATACTTAAAACATAGAAGAAAATGGCAAACACATAGAAAATAACCTTGTTAATGTTTTTTTTATAATAGAATAGAACAATGTGATACATTAAACTTCAAGGGTGTTAATTATTTGTTTCCTTTTTTGGCGTCAAGTGTCCAAACCTACATACTCCCTAAGACACGAATTTGTGGCTAATGCTGCATGTACACAAATTCGGATCTACAGGGTATATATAGGTGACAAGTCATGCTGCATCCTGGGAATATATGCTGGAAAAATGTGCAAAAATATACAAAACAACACAGTCATGAAAATGAAAAATCAATTGAATACATCTTTGCCTGCAGGAAACATTAACAATTCAAGGTTTGGTATCAATGTGTTGTACCTACCAGTGAAGTTGAGACCAATACAGGAATATTACAGAGAAAGGCTGCAGTTCTATACAAAAGCTTTAACATAGTGTATGTGTTTGTTTGTTTGTTTGTTTGTTTGAGGGAACTATAGACTATTTCCTTGTGGACCAGGGATGACGAGAGTTTTGGTTGCAATTCTTGAATATAGGTTCAGTAGAAGTGCTGAGTCTTACACACCATTTGTATTGAGCCACCATATATGAAGGGGTCTCTTACGGTGGGGGCTTGGATGAAGACACTGATGACGGTTTGTCTTCAACTCTCCTGTAGCTCCACTGATCTAAAAGTTTGACTTTGTGAATCAACTGTGGATCCACTTGATCATCATACAGTATGTGATCTAGAAATGGTGATTTCTTTCTGCTCATAAGGCCCTGTGTTTAAGATTGTGGGGTTCTGCTGGGGAACCCATCAGTTTTTGTCCTCATAAATATTAATAAGTCATCAATAGCTGTTTGAAATCTGAATTATTTATTGATGACTGTTAATAAGTCATTAACAATGGCTGTGAAGGTTATTAATTGTTCTTCATCATGTCTGTAGTTACAAATGGCATAAATCAATAATTCATAAAAGTATCTCATTACACTGTATTGCCAGTCAAAGTGAATTTGCTCTGTACCTGACTACTCAAAAGTTTTTATGGCTCACCAGGGACCCAAGAGGTACTAAGTACTGATTTATTTATCATTAATAAAGCCATTAGTTGAGAGCAGTACCAAAAACATTTCCATCCGGTGTGTCTGCATACGTTTGGATGGACGTTTTACATCCGCACCAGCTCATATCCCGGCTCTGTTTATGGGTTTGTTTTCTGTTATAGGTAATATATGAAATCATAAACATGTTAATTGCACTTTACACTCTGCGTTTAGTGCACATTATGAGCACTTATCGGAGTGATTCCACTGTCATAAGATGGAGTACAGTCAATATGCCAAGAATGAAGTTTGTTCTTATGGGCACCACAGTCTTTTACTGATTCAAAATTATTTGTTGGCCATATAACCTGAGTTTCACCTCTCCTTACGTTCACAGCCGTAGACGAAGTTTTGCAATGAGCCATGTGTAGAACTACTCTGCTACCGGCAGTTACTATACAGTTACATTTTTGTACAATTTCCAGATGACTGGTGTGTAACCTACGGATCCCTGACAGTCATTTGTGAAGTTGATCTGCAAATATTCCATCAAGCTTTGGAGCTGTGATTTGGGGACGCTGCCATGCTCAGTGGACCTCAGTGGTGACCTGGCAGCTGGTGGACTCAAACCTGGAACCTCATTAAACACTAGGCCACCACTGCCCCACCAGGGCGCAAATAGAATATTATATTTTTGGTTGTTTATTACTATTTCTGTTGGCATGCATTATATCTTAAGATCTTTTCATAAGGGTAAAGACAAGAAGCTGTGAAAAGTTCTGAAAGTTACAAACCTCTCTTCTTGACAGTTGCTGTAACCTTTGATTCTTGCAGTTGTTAAATACTTGCTATTTTTACTTGTTTCAGTGACAAGGAAAAATCAGGGCTGCCCAATAGGAAGATTGGGATCAACCAGTAAATCTCCAAAGGACTGTTGGTAGATCCTGAACAACAACCTAAAAAATAATAGTATTTAAAACTGGAGATGCTAATCATCTCATACTCAAGATGAGAATTGTATATGTATAGAGTCAGATAGAATAACATAATGTAGAGAATAAGATGTCCAGCTTATATGGGTAAATATATTTAGAGTTTTCAATTGAGGTAGATCACTTCAGCCTGATCAATTTAAAAGTAGCTCACAAGACTAAATGTGGACACCCCTGGTCTAAATAGACCATATTCATAAACATGTACAACCTTACATTTATTTTATGCTGTGTTTGGGTTTATTTAGCATTTTTTGTTTGTGTTTACAATATAAGTGAACTGATAAGGTGAGCTCTGTCCACGTTTAGAACTTTCAACACGTTTTCCAGCCACATACATTTTGGGGACAAGTTTCAACGGTAAATGCGGGACTAAAATGCAAATACTAAAGTACAAGTAGTTGAAAATACACTTAGCAACAGTACTTAGACTCCATTATGGTAAAAGAAATCAGATTAACTGGGCCCAGGCAGTCTGACCGACTGTGGGATTAAAGCAAAGACTGCATTTTAAATGTAGGAGTCAAACAGAAAAAAAAACTTAACTTATTTGTAAATATTTTAAAAACCTAAAGCTTTTCTAAAAGCTAAAACAGTGTCTCGTCTCCTCACAGCCCATGTGACCCTGTTGCTCAGAGCTGGGAGCAAGAAAACCATCCATCATCTGGCTGACTGGTCTGAGGCGCCCTCTGCTGGAGAATTAGCTGTACTGCGACGAGCCTGAGCCAAGAATGGAGGTAGAAATCACACACACACTGACTCTCACACAAACACACGCGCACAAATCCAGATGTTGTGCGTCCACGTCGCTATGAACAGTCCCCCGAAAAGCGTTCAAGGTGACATTTGTTCCACGTGTTTTATCATTATGATCGCAGTAATCGCGTCACCGCATTGGATCTAATGTGAAGGGCGGTGGCTTCGAATGGTTATTGGCACAAAGATTTGTTTTACTAATGTAACTGTGGCATAAACCCAACTCGTGTGTGTGTGTGTGTGTGTGTGTGTGTGTGCGTGATTTTTCCCTGAATGCAGTTCCCAATTTTATTTATTACAACGCCCGTGAATTAAGCTCCTTTAGTACCTATTACTTCATATATGTCAATATATTTACAGTGGAAATTAACTAGATGTTGCCAAAGGGTCTTTTTAAGATGTTAATGTCGGAACAGATTTTCGGATGAAAAACAGTAAATACGACATTCATATTTTATCAAATATTTCAGTAGTTATAAAAATATTATTAATAATAATATTGTGTTTACTACGAATGTCGTTGTTGATTATGGTGTTCTTATGACTTGTTGGACGTTTGATGTACATTTTTAGAATATAATTCCACGTAACATCACAACATGTCTCCTCAGGGAGTCATGCTTTGGGATTTTCTCCTCCTCCCACAAGGAGGATGTCTGTTGTAAACCTCATTTCACAGATCTGACTTGTTTTTCTGTTGAATATATATATACATATATATATATATATATATATATCAAAAAAACACAAATGGATTTTATTCTCTTCATAGCATGGCATTGAAGCATAAAGTCGCACATTATTTCCATTAGGGTTTGATAAAACAATAGTGTACTAAAAGCTACTATGTCCACAGGCCACACGGTGGTCGCAGAGACCGTTGCATGTCCTCAAAAAAAGACAATGTGCACAGCTGTAGCTCTGTCCAGTCCGGGTGACTTTGTTGGTGGCTTGGCAACAACTACTCATTTCCCATGTTGTCCAGCACCTCGACCACCACGGGGTCACACAGTGGTCAGAGTGAGAGCAGCACATGTGGCTGTGCACAACACACACACACACACACCCACACACACTGCAA
>JAFBJS010008051.1:1904-26460 GCA_016785265.1 Paraplagusia blochii | reverse complement strand
TTAATGATATTTTACGCACACTTGATACATTTTAGGATTTTCTTAACACAGTAGAGATCGCGGAAGGTGACTGTGCAAAAGTGTGAGAGCATCCATGCAGCACTGCGCCGAATCCTTCCCATTCTGACCGAGGCATCTGCGGCTGCACAGTGAGCACCGTCTCCTGACCCAGCGATGATCCCCGCCGCCATGAATTATACATGAGATCCGGGCTACTCTTTACCCCTATCAATATGCAATAGTCATTACGCTGCTTAAATTGCCACTTAATAGTTATGAATATGTGGGAAATGTCTGGGACCCTTATAACCCACCACCAATACCTTTGACTCCTGCCTTTTTATTTTATTTTATCCCGAGATTGGTTTGGAGAAAACACTGCACACAAGTGCAGAGTTTTTCCAAGGCTGATGTCTTTAAGGCTGTATTAGTGGCCGGTGCTGGACAGGGCAGTATATCTGGTTAGTAGTGTTTGCAGTACAGGCTGAGCTCTCTTTATGTCACAGCCCGTGTCCACCTCTGCGCTGTCCGACACTTCACCTCTGGCCGCTGGGTGACTCTGGAGAAAAACATAAATCACTGCACAAGCGCTCAAGTTCGCACCGTGGCAGCTCCACAAAGGCGCTACAATGGAGCGGAGGCTCAGTGTGGTGCAGATCTTTACCCCCTTCACACCCTCCCAAACCCAGAGAAAAAAACTGTGTTCGTGCCAAACTAATAGGCTTGAGTTTTATTTTTTATTATTTTGTCTTTAATTTCTGTCCAATTTGTTTTTGTTTATTTTATCTTTAAGCAAAAAAAAATTTAGAATAAAAAAACAGCAGCAAGCAGCCCTGGATTCTAGGATGATGATAATAAAAAATAGACTTGTCGTATTTTTCTGCACTGATAAAAAAATTTATACATTTTAAAAATCAACTTAAACACAGTTTATAATTATTAATGGAAATGTTTTATTTTTTAAAATAAATGTTTTTAAAATTAAAGGATCAATTTATCCACTTTTCCCAAGTGTCCCAGCAGCCAAAACGAACTCAATAGGACTGGACATCACTTCCTTCCCCTGTCCAGCCTTTCCAGCATCATCCACGCAGTTAAGCCGTCACTTTCATTCAAGGTTGTGAATTATATAGTACATTGTCTACTCCCCAAAACCATAAAACCAACTTTATGGACCTCACGTGACTTTTCACAGTCTGTAAGTAATATAGGCCTATACAATCTTTGGTAAGGAGGGATTTTTTACCAACTTCTGCCCTGACTATATACCTGTAAGACAAAACTGGGGGTCCGTTTTTGGGTGTTGAGATTTTTCTTAATCGTCAAAAAAAAAAATCCCAGCACGTTTTCCTGTCGCAGTGAGCTCACACCAGGTAAGGTTTGATATTTTCAATTTCTTGCTGCAGGAAATTCCCTCCAACTGGGGCTGACAAATATTGCTGTGCGGTTGGCATCCGAAATGTCCCCGCAGATTAATCGTTAATTTGTCTTAATCCGGATTAGAACCGAGCAGAACCCGTTTTTTTTGTTTTGTTATTGTTGGGAAAAAAAACCTTCAGCCCAGCCTGCCCCTCCAATATCACCGTAACTGACAACAGAGTGAGACACGTTTAAAGTAATGAGAGAAACTTTTATTTTTCAAGCGCTATGAGTTCACTTACAAATACAAAAAGCTTATTGGCGAAAAAAACAACGCTTACATCACTGCCTATATATCCACAGAATAATTACCCTTTGCACTAAAAATTTATCACATTGACAGGTTGAATACATTTGCATTGCTCATAATTAGCTCTAAACAAGAATCATAATAATAACAGATGCACATAGTGTCCTATAGAGCTACAACCGTGTTGGCCTGCTGTCTATTTTTTGTTTATTTTTATTTTTTCTTTGACTGAAAGTTGATGAAATCTGGCCACAAGATAGAAGCATCAAAAGCTGATCAAAGTTACACTCAAGCGCCTCAAATGGCCCCGGAAATACATTACATTCAATGAAGAGCAGCATATGGTTTGGAACGATGTTTTTTTTTTCTTTTTTTCTTTCTTTTTTAACTGTACAGTGTTTTTTTTACTCCTGTTAGACCGTGGAGAAGTTACAATAAAGAGCTCAAGTTTAACACCTTCAAGATAAGAGACAGAAAGACAGAGAGAGAGAGAGCAAAGAGCATGAACAAGTTATAACCCCAATAATATTTACATCTTCTTTTCCAAGTAGAACATCTAAGCTATCATAGAACAACGACACTCAACTAAAAAAAGGTCATTTTTACACCACAGAATACTTATTTTTCTATCACAATGGCATGCTGGAAGGTGCTGCGCTTTCAATAGCTTTACAGTACTCATGGATTTCTTTGTTTTTCTTCTTTTTTTACTCATCATGTTTTATCATCATTATTATTATTTTCATTTTTTTTATTATTATTTCTCCTTCCCCTCTCCTCCACAAAAAGTTATTCAGTTGTGGAAGGCGCTCGCTCCTGTCACCAGGCTCATGCTTTTCAGTTTATTGTCCTTCTTCCACTTCATCCTGCGGTTCTGAAACCAGATTTTGATCTGTCTTTCGGAAAGACACAGGGCGTGGGCTATCTCTATCCTCCGCCGTCTGGTTAGGTACCTATTGAAGTGAAACTCTTTCTCCAGCTCTAGCGTCTGGTAGCGGGTGTATGCGGTTCGGGCCCTTTTCCCATCTGGTCCAGTCATATCTACAATTTATTTACAGAAAACCCAAGACAATTAGGGACCGCACTAAGACAGGAAAACAACACAGATCTGGCAACCTCGGGGGAACTAAGACGAGCAACAACATGAACCATTCCAATGACAAGAACTGGTTGTTTTGACTTCAATGTTGCTACAGACAGACAGGGGTCACACCATGCGATGGGGCTGATGCAGGGAGGTGATGGAGGAGCATGCATGCAACCAGCACGACACATAAACACACACACACACACACACACACACTCAGAAATACTCTATATCGTTGTGACTGTCTGTGTATTTCGTAAAAGTATTTTCCCTCAAATCACAGCCTGCACAATTGGGCCAGATTTGACAAAATCTCCCCCAAAATCCACAGTGGAGAGTGGCGGCTGCAGCGGCAGTTAACCTGCACCCCACCGACACCCAACAGTACCCCCATCCACTCTCACACACGCTGCCCCTCTGTTTTTACCCCCGGTATCATCCGCACCAAGCTGCTCACTCATGCAACACTTCATGGGACAGATTTATGGAGGAGCCACCAGCCTGCACAAGTAAACATTAGTAGACGTGTGGATGTGTATATACCGTGGCTTATGTGCAGTTTCCGCATCCAGGGGAATATTTGTGGCGTTTGGCAATCATTTGACGTGGGAGTGGATGAAGTGGCGTTGGGTTCCTGGTGCTGCTGCTGCTGCTGCTGTTGTTGCTGCTGCTGCTGCTGTTGCTGCTGCTGCGCCCGCGGTACGGTGCTCGATGCGCCGCTGCCGTGCGCTCCGTCCTCGGTCTCGGAGGCGACGGTGGCGTCTTCTATCTCTGTGAAATGGGCGCTGTTGCTTTTGTTGAGGCCGTTGCCGCCAGGGTTCGCGCTGCGGTCAGACGGGGGAGAGGGGCTTTTTAGTTCCAGAGGCTCCCGGCTGCCCGTGGCGCACGACGGCGGCACCGGATCCGGGGAGGAGAGCGAGCAGTTGGGCGTCTGTCTGTAGCGGGCGTCCGGCCCGAATCCCCGGGCATCCTCTCTCACCGCCCCGAAGTGGCTGCCGGTGTTGGTGCGGTTCACGGTTAGGTCCATGCCATTGTAGTTGTAGCCGAAAGACCCGGAGTGCATGGTGCCAGGGTCTCTGAAGGAGCCGCTCACAGCGCCGTTAGTCCCATAATTTAGTAACTGATAGTCGGAGCCATTTGGATAGCGCCCTGAGAACGAGTTTACAAAGTAAGAGCTCATTTGCTTGGATTTTTAAAGCCTCGATTTGTAGATCTTTGTCGCTATAATCCTGTGTGCTTGCACGATTTATGGACGCAATCATGAATTATAAGCAATGAAGCCCCTACTGTACTTTGCCAGGTATGCGGCCAAATATGGGAGAGCGTTCTGGAATCACGTGCCTTTGTTGACCAGTCGTAAATCCTCACTGATGACTTCAAGAGGTAATTCATGCTCCATGGTTACAAATGATGACGAAATAATGGTCGTTAGGCTCCAGTCAATGGTGCCTCCCCGCTGCGCTCCGAGAGCCGTGCGGGCAGATAGCGCCATCTTCCGGACAGTTGCGGTACTGCAGCGGCGGAGCGCGCTGTCGGCCCGCTGGAGCCATCCATCATTTATGTAACGCAGTGAGAGCGCAGGCCACAAAAGGCTCAGGTAACACATAACAGAGACTTATCAGCACCACTGTTGGCAGCTTAACGTGCACTGTGTCAAAGTGGAAATTAAATTTATCTCCACACCAACTTTTATGAGGATTTATGGCCTCGTTGTGAGCTCCCAACCAACACATTAGAATCACGAAACACCAACGACGACGACCAAAACCCCTCACCACGGTATGGATATTATTGATAGTCTTCCCTTATCAATATTGTCATTCTCTCCCAGTATAAAAGAGACCAGAAGGTTTCCAATATACATCAAAAAGCCTTTATTTTTATGTACAATTTCCTCAACAAAAATATTGCACACAATATCCAGATGTGCATTGAACACAGGCTGAACAGCAATAAATAACATGTAACATTTTTTTTAATGTTTCTCAAATGTACAAAGTAAAGAGTCGATGGCACAGCTGGAGGACGACAAAAGCCTAGAGACACTGGGGGAACAACCACACGAGATGTACAGTATAGGACAGAGCCTGTCTTTTCTTCTTTAAAAAAGGTCCTGACAGAAAACAACAGCAGTAACGACGACAATAATGATACAAAAACTCAGTAGGCCTATAGTGTCATGAGGTAACGACATTGTCCCAAACTAAACACCTCGAAATTATTTACATTTTGGCGGATTTTTGCATAGTCCCCTAAACAAACACACGAGCACAAGGACAAACAGAGGAGGACCTGATTTTAACCTAATGCAGACATTATTACCGTGCAGATACTTGGAGGTCTATCACTCTACACGTCTCTAACATGGCATTTGCAGCACTTTATCTACAAAGAAATAGTACATGGATTTTTTTTTAATTATTATCATTATTATTCTGGGGTTGTGCATACAAACAAACGCACGTATGCCTTTTTTTAAATTCTGCCACAGTGTTCATTTAGCTCTTTTTCTCCGCCAGTTCCTCCTCCTCCTCGGGCGTCTTTGTGGGATTGAGGAGTTTGTTCTCCTTTTTCCACTTCATCCTGCGGTTCTGAAACCAGATTTTGATCTGTCTCTCCGTCAGACACAGGGCGTGAGAGATCTCTATCCGGCGCCTCCTGGTCAGGTAGCGGTTGAAGTGGAACTCCTTCTCCAGCTCCAGGGTCTGGTAGCGGGTGTAGGTCTGTCGGCCCCTGCGGCCACTGCTGCCAAATGGGCCTGGAAACAGGCGAGATGTGGTCATGAGTTAATCATTAAAATGTTGGCCTCCAGTGAATTTCCAAAGTGTGGGACAGAGAAATCTACCTGAAACTGCACTCAAAATCTGTAGTGGTGTATCTGGAAAAATAAATAACATTAGTGTTTTGCAATTCTAAACCACAAGATAACGACATAATGTGAAAAATTTAAGGTGTGCAGAGCGTAATTGGGATTTGATAGCTGCTTAAGAAGGTGTGTAGAAATACATTTGTATAGGATGCTTTTTTTTTCTTGTTACGCATGTCTGAGGGTGGGATTATAATAATGTATATTTCTATAAAGTCAGTGCAACCTACCATTTATGTAGTTCCTTAAATTGTGGCGTTATATTATTTCTCCATACAAATTATTTGACAATATTAACTATGCAGTTTACTGTAGACGTGGGTGATATAGAATATAAATAGCGTAAAAGCCACTAAACAGTTGGTTTAAATCTAATAAAACATATAGTAGAAACATGAGGATGTATCAACAACATATATGTTTACATCTTTACGGTAATTAAGGATTTTCTTGTGCTCGTTATAAAAATAAATTTAATATTGCCATTTTACAGACGATGTTCAAAATAGAGCCGAGTTTACAGATGTCATGTGACTGTCAAAGTTTGGAGCTCAGATGATGCAGGCCCGCTCTGTATGTGCGTACATGTGTGCGTGCGTGCACGTGTGTTCGTGCATGCAGTCCTATATGTGGTGTTGATGATGCAGTAGTGAAAGCCCTGCAGGCGCATGAGGGATTCGTGCGTAAACTCAGCCATTTGTGGCCGTAAACGCCTTGAATCACCGGTGATTTTCCTTCTGAATGTTATGACGAATAAATAAAAGTGCGAGGGATGCTGCGATATGAAGCTGACATGTAACTAGGAGAGGCTCAGGGTGCGCACTCCTGCGCCTCTTTCAGCCCCCGGGCACCGGGACAGGAGCAGGAGTTCCAGCCTTGTACTCACCGGCAGAGCAAGCGTTCATCCGCTGCATCCACGGGTAGATGAGCGTGGACGACTTGTCGTCGAGGCTGCCGCTCATACTGACAGTCTGCTCCGGACACTCGGCAGCTTTGCGCTGCTGGTGCTCCTGGGTGACGAACAGAGGCTGGTCGTCGCGGCTGGAGAAAGCGCAAGAACCCTCCGCGTCCTTGTAGAAAGTCCCGACCGGGTTGTAGTCGCAGGTGGCTCCGCCGCCGGCCCTGCCGTAGATGGCCGCGGCTGCTGCGCCCGTCTGCTGGTAGTAAGACGCCGGGTAAACCTTCTCCTGCATGTTGGCTGCTCCATATGTGGCCGCGTTGGAGTAGTGTCTTAACGGATCCGTGTATCCCGAGGAATATAACGGTATCTGACCCAGGAGAGAGTCCTGTCCTCCCGGTAGAGACACGGGAAAAGTTGAGTTAACAAAATAGGAACTCATTGGGTGGACAACGGGGTGTATATACTCCGGAGGAATATGATTTGTTGTCTTTTATAGTCCAAGTGCTTTTGCCATTACTTTATCGGAGATTTGGTTTTTGCTGAAAGGGGGGGTTGTGAGGTGCCACTGAATACAGAGGGGAAGTGTACCATCTGATCAAGCGCTGGCCAATCACAGCTGCCTGCGCTTGCACTACAGCACCCATGGGGGGCTCTTGTTGCGCGCAGGGCTACCCGGTGAGTCCAAGTGAAGCGCTCCAGTCCGCACTTCTTTACGCACGCTCCCTTATGCATTCAGAAATAAACCGTGATTCACAGAGACCCGCGTGAAGTACAACAGCAACATGAGAATGTAGGAAAGTGAAAAAAATAAAAATAAAAATAAATGTCAGGCAGAACAGAAGGTCGGAGTGAAAACAAAGAGTCATAACACCGATGCAAAACTCTCTTCTCTCCACTGCGCTCTCCATCTGTATCCCATTCTCTCTGTCTCTTTTCAGCTCCCTCTTTCTCTCATCCTCACGCACGCACACGCACATACAGTCACTCTACATACAGTAAAAAACACAGCAAATACTTTGCGCATTGTTTGCGTTTCTGCGCAAATAGCGCACAACCATTTCCAAAGCTGCGCAGCGGACAGAAAAACACCCAAACACATTTCTACTAACGAGGTGAATAACTATAAAGTGACCCCAGCAGCGGTCACTGATGCTTTTCCCCACTTTCTCTTTGCAGCAGGTAAACGTGCACTGAAGATAGAGGACCAGGGACGGACACACACTTACACACACCTCTCCATCATCATCCTCTCCATCTTCACCTCCAGTGTCACCAAAAGGACACTGTAATCCACGTGCAAACATCTGCCACCCAGGCGGGGATTAACAACAACACATCGATTATTCGGATTTTAGTCGAAATGAAGCTGATCAAGCAGATTAATTGGTCATCTTCAATTGATTATCGACTGCTGACTGAGTAACACTTGTTTATGTTTCTGAAAATGTGAGCGAAAATTCCCAGCGCGGACAAAGTAGAGTTTTCTTTCATTTTCATTTTCTCACGAGGTGGACACGCGACTGGAGTCGACGAATCGACAGAGGAATGATTCTGAGAATGATTCTGTTAGTTAATCAACGTTAAATTCGTTCACAAAATTGTCCATGTTTTTTTTCTTTGTTCATAGGGAACGAAGTAAGACTTCTGAAGTCTGTCCCACATGTCAATGGACAAAAATGGACAATTTTTATCATTGTGTGAAACTTTTCAAAAATGTTAATCGAACGACTAATTTTATTTAATCGAAAATATCTAAATCGACTTTTGAATGGTTCTCAGGAAAAAGTCGTTATGGACTCGTCGAATTCAAATAATTTGAAAGTGATTGTTAACGATTACAGTAACTTTACTTTGTTGTTTTTAAATTGCTCATTAAAATCAAAAGTGGTTTCATCAGCACAATAAATGGGAAAATACATCTTTTATGGCTTTAAGTCAGATTTCTGAAAATGTAACAGTAAATTAGTCTTTTTATTTCACGAAATTCTATTACTTGAAGGTTGTTTAGATAGTACATTGAAGAAATGTCTTATTATAGTTTTATTTATTTTATTTTTCCAAGGGAAAAAATAGCCCCTCCCTCCCAGGCCGCAGCCCTGATCTTCATCCTCTCCACCGTATGGGTTTTATTTATTTATGAATTGTATATTCCCATTTTAAAATGCGATTACTGTGAACCAATGAAATTAATTCAATTCCTAAAAATCATTATTATGACAATTTTGAAAAAAAAAAAAAAAATGGCGTTCCCAAAAGGCCACGCAGACTGCGGTAGGATTTTTATGCGCCACTTACTAGAACCTGCACTTAGACAAACCATAAAGCTCCAGACATGCCGCATCGACGTCGCACATTCAGGTGACTTCACGTTATAACTACATTCCATCAAGACACCAACAAATGTGGAATAAAAACAGAAAATGCAGAATAAAACAAACAAAGCGGCGGATTGACGTGGAGCGGAGATGGCGCTCCCTGCGCAACGAGGCAGAAAAACTGAATTTAGGAACAAAATAGATGTAAAACTAAATCTGGAAAAAAGAAAAGGTGGTGTGAAAATGTTTGATTTTGTTCTTAATACGTGTTTCTGATCTTTCAGACCAGATAAACCAGGACAGGATCCCGGGCCTGGTCTGATCCTCATCCCCAACATCATCATCATTCTCTGGCCTGCAGCCCCAGACTTCCAGTCCCATCACTGGACCCTCCAGACCAGGTCGAAGGCCTCAGACTCACAGGACAAAAATGTGTCTGTTCTCTTTCATCCTCAGGTCAGACACAGCCGCCTGATGCTGCAGCCTCTCTGTGTCTGTCTCTCTGTCTGTCTCTCTCTCTCTCTCTCTCTGTTTGTCTGTCTGTGTCTGTGTGGTTTAACGCAGACAGAGCAGCTGCTGTCAACAGACAGCACAGATCGAGCAGCGAGAGACAAACGAACCCAGAGGAAGGTTTGGATTGGATTATAATTACCCGAATCATCCAGACTAATCTCCCCCATTCTCCCCCTGGTGTAAACATTAGGCCCACGGTGACGGTGGCGTAGACACAACACGGGCTGCAGCGGCGCACTGGAGCTGAGTGCACGGCTGCTGTTGTTTGGAAACATGGTGCCCTTACCTTTGTTGATAATCCATCATCTGCAGCGTGCGTGCGTGCCACTCCTGCGCGGCTCCTCTCTGCTCCTTTCTCCCACACATTCCCCGCTTCCTGCGAGTGACTCGGTCAAAGTAATCCCATCCAGGAGTGAGCTGATGGAGACCATCTTACCAGTGCAAAATGTCACACTGACAGGCTGAAGCATCGGCGCAAAAATGAATGGAGAGAAAAAAAAATGAAAACCCCGCTGCGTCCTCCACTTTTTTTTCACCACGCAGCTCCTCTCACCAAAACACACCGTTCGAGGAGCCAAGCAAAAAAAGAGGTTTGTGTAACGAGTGTTAAGTGAATGAGCAGTGGAAAACAGCAGCTGCGATATAACCTCATGGGAAATAAGTTCCCATTCCTGCCGTCCACATGACCGCCAGCGACCAATCCCCGAGCCGAGTGCGTCGTAAACTTCCGTGGCAAAGTTGTAAATTTTCATAAACAGCAGTCGTTTTTGTGCTCCAGACCTTCTTTCTCATCGCCATCTTTTATTTTGCTGCACCGTGTGGAGTGTTTTTATTGCGCGTGTGAAAAGGGAAAAGAGTGTGAATGGAATAAAGGAGGTTGTGGGGCTTTCTTTGCCACCATGACATTGGATGATGCGCACTTGGTCCTGGTCCATCTCTGCAGCATGTGAACCAGTTTGAATCATAACATTGTCTCCCCTCACATATACAGTGAGTACCAGGTTCATCCCGCATTCCTTCCCTTATTTCTGATTCACATCTAATTTCCAGAGTCTGTTTTTGTTCCGTCAAAGGTTTTTGTCCATTTGTTTGGACATGTTCAGAGGAGGGACAGTGGATACATTGAGAGAATAATCCTAGAGATGGAGCTACCAGGTAAGAGACAAAGCGAAGATTCATGGATAGAGTGAGGGAGGACATGGTTGGAGTCAGAGTAGAAGATACAGAGGACAGGGGGAGATGGAAAATGTTGATTCGCTGTGGCAACACCTGAAAAAAAGGGATAAGCCGAAAGTTCAAATCAGTAGAATTGAAACCAATTCTACAACTGGAGCCTAAACCCAATCAGCTCGTTCAGACTGGAACCCAAAATGACTGGATTTCACACAGGGCAAAAAGCGCATTTCCTTTGGCTTTGTTTTCAGGAACCATTCTTTTCACTCAGTGACTTCCATCAACAGTGAGGATTTCCGACATTTATAGATGCAGTAAAACCATAAATTCCTGAAATGCATCAACCAAGTCCTGCACTTTGAGGGTTTTTTTGCTCTGTTTTCTCCCACGACGAGATAAAAAAAACTTTCGCCAATGTTTGCAGAAAAGTAAATGTAAAACATATCAAGATCAAATTGAATTTCATCCATGCATTAATACTTTTATCCTATATATATTAAAGACAACTTTAAGAACAACAGAAAGTGAAGTGAAGGCCTCTGATTGGCATCACTTTTTAACAGTAACGAATTAGTCGATTAACGCCGAATTTAATATAGATAAAAATAAACTATGTATATTTTTTATTTTTATTTTATGTTTCACTAAAATATTTTTATATGTTTTATTAATATTTTCAATTGTTCTCATATTTCTGTTCTGCTGTTATTTATTTATTATAAATATATAGATAGACTTTTAGAAACAGGTTTTATCTCTACAGTCACCGTGTGATTACATCCGCCCTCGCGGCATCTTATTTTGGGGTAATTCTCTAAATGATGCCACAAAGGTTTGTCTGTCCTTTCACTTTCCTGCTGTTTTTTCAGTCTGTAACCAAAAACAAAGAAGCCTGATCGGAGACGCAGTTACATTTTATGGCCTCAACCCGGAAATCTCAGGAGGCAGAATCAACAACAAAATATATAGAACAAAGTAAAAAAAACAAAACAAAGAAAACCCTAAATCTGTTTTTTTTTTTCAGATCTAGAGTCCAGATCCAGGGTCCAAAAAAGGTACATCATATAAAAATAAATCCAAACAATTTCTTTTCAAAAGACTACAAAAATATTTTTTAATACTTGTTAGCACAAAATTCCCTGATATCAGACGATGAAGTAGTTATTTGTATATGTATATATATATATATATATATATATATATATATATATTCCAAGTAGTCATGTCAGACTTTCAGAACTTATTTCACATATTTTGAGGTAATATAAACTGTGGTAATCCTTGATATTTAAGAAACAAGAATGGCTAAATCTGGATTCAGTGTTCAACGAGGCCTGTTTCATTTTGGCACTGAAATGCGAGGTTCATTTCACAGAATGAATCCTCAGTAGAACAGTGTTAACTTTTGTACCAGTCACATTTCTACGTCTCTGAAGAGATGAGGAGCATTAAATTCTAGAGCCCTGATTCATAGACCAGACATAAACACATGTTGACATCTATTTCTCCCTGCAGAAACACACTCCTGCTCTGCCTTTCCCATGGTCTCCTCAGGGGCCTTTACTCTGCTGGGGGCCCCTGTGAGCGAAGTGAGGGAAACCAGGCCTCCTGATCAGAGGGACTCGGGTGGAGACCACGAAGAGACTCTGCAGGGCTGCGGGGTCGTGGGACATGTAGGAGCAGCGTGGACCTCTGTCAGGGATGACGGCTGTGACTTTAGGACGGGACTTGCTGATGGAATAGGAGCTTCTCCTGCTGTCCTGTCTGAGAGACAGGGAGCTGCTGACTAAAGGAGGCAAAGAAAAATCCAAAAATCAAGGATGGACCTCGACATAAAGTAAGAGGAAACAAGGCTGGTTGTGTTTGGCTGTCTTTTAATTATGTCTTTAATATCCCTGCTCTGTGGAAGCTCCCCGCTGCTCTATGCCGCTCAATATTAAACTAATTCCTCACAACTCTTCTATTATTAAATGAGAGGCGAGAACGCAACAATAACAAGAGCCATTTGTCCAAATTAATACTGCAGGCTGATTACTGTGATTGGATTATGTTCATATTTCATTAAATGTTAACATGACTCATGTATTTAATTTTCCCATCTGTTTCCAAACTGATTAGATTCTGTATAAGACTGTGTATTTGTCGCTTGGTTGGTATAAACCGGTTTGGATTTTTTTTTATTTTATTTTATACAAGGAAGTCAACACAGCAGTAATGTAATCAATTTATTAATTTATATAAAATTATTGTTACAAAATAATGGAGAGTTATGGATTATTAAACAAGACAAAGTTTTGGGATATTCAAATAAATTAATAAATAAAGTAAAAAGAAATAAATTGTTAAAAATAATTTAAATTCAAAAAAGTAATTTCAAAATTGGAAATGATGTCAAATTTGAGTGAGAAATCAAGTTATGATTGTAAAATTGTGAGAAGGTCAAAAAATATTTTTTTCTGAAAACTGTTAGAACGTTGGTTAAATTTTGATTTTGACTTTATTTTGATAATGATAATCTTCATTATCTACTAACTTTCGTAAAATTACACTGTTTAAACTACATTTAAAAGAATTATATATATGTTTTAATATTTTTACATATTAGGTGGTTATGAAATACAACATTCTGACTTTGATTTATTGTCAAAATTTCTGTTTATTCCCTGGCTTATTTTTGGATAAAACACAAACCATAAAATTTTGTTAATTAAAAATGTAAAATACATTTTAAATAATAGATGCTTTAGATTACAAATGATTACCTGACCAGGGAGGTCTGTGAGCACTGATGTTTTTGTTGATCTCGGCCACTCTGCTGCTCTGACTCAGGGTCTCGGACCTCAGGCAGCTGCAGTCCCTCCCAGCCCTGTGGTCCACGTTGGGCCGCAGCAGCCTCATGTGGGAGAGGATGAGCTGCTGCAGGACGGCAGGGAAGATTATTTCACCCCAGTTAATTTTTAATTCTATTATCCATACTGCTGTGCACACTGCAAACGATCACTGATAGCAATTCAGCTGAATAAGGCAATATGTCCACTGACAAGGACTGTGCAAACACTGACTCTGCTCCAGTGCCGTTTGGCCATTCAATACCAGCCAATTCATCCCAGTAATAAAAGCACAAAATAGATAATAATAGTCACAAAATCTAAAAAAAATCTTAATTTATCATAAAACCTACATTTTGCCCTTTTGTTAAATTAACAATGGTAAAAAATGGACTATGCAATATTTACAATTACAAAGAAAATTGATTTATATTAGAATATTAATACATCATGAAAGAAATATATGATTTAGTCATATATGCCTTACTTTCAGTTGAAAAAAATAAAAGAAATTTCAGACACATTTTGCAAATAAATCTGACAGCATTTTTGTTACCATTTTTAATACTGTGCACTTTTACAAACAATTCGTCTATTTAACCTTAATTAACATAAATATCTTTACGATATTCACAACATATTTTTAATTCTTACAATTATTTAATTAGTGTTGTCCTACACCATGCTTTCTTTTTAAAATATTAAAGCCCAATGATAAAAAATAAATTAACTGCAAATTCAGTTTTTTTTTTTTTTCTATTACGTATAAAGCAGAATAATGCAAATGTGTCTTATTTGGGAGGACGTCTCTGTACCTGTTGTTGTTGCTGTGAGCTCTGTTTGAAGTGATGTTGTTGCTGCTGCTGTAGCCTGTGTGAACACTGTGTCAGAGGGTCCAGCTGAAATGAAAAGAAAAAAAAAAAAAAACCTGTCCACTCTGGTGGTTTTTCTGCCGAGTTCCTGTAGATTCTCTGTGTGCTCAGGTCTCACCTTGCTCTGCTGTTGTCTCTGCTGATGGCCACTGCACTGCTCCTCCAGGACTCCCCCTCCCTGGGCCTGGCCTTGCAGCAGCTGCTGGATCTGTGCGACCAACCCCAGATCCTGCAGTAGTTTCTTCCTCTGGAGAAGTAGATGGGCTCTCTCCTGCTCCTCTAACTCTCCTGTATCCTCCTTGTCCTCCTCCTCCTCTTTCTTGGCCTCCTCCTCCTCCTCCTCCTCCTTTTTAATCTCCTCACAGACTTGTGAGACTTCAGGCCCCTCTGGTGGGTCAGTCAGAGGGGGCTGCAGAAAGAAAAATAAAAACAGAAAGGGATTTGATTCAATTTGGTTTTATGGCTTGACTGTATATCCGACCACTGGTCTACAGCCCCCATATATTAGCAATAACTGTCAGTGAACACCTCTGGTAACACTGTTTGTTTTGATGCCCTCGACATTATGTGAGAGGAATATTATTCCAGCTAATGTTCAATGTGTAACTTTTCGGTGCCGACGGGGGTCAGACAGACTATGAAGCATTCATCACTGGGTTGAAGCTGTTTTACTCCCCCCGTGTGGTTTACTGCCGGTACTGCACACGTCTCACCGCTTGTTGGTCACAGTTCAACGGGATCAGCGGCTGATGCCGTCGCCAGTGCTGATGCTGCTGCTGCTGTTGATGTGAGGCTTGGGGTCGGAGTTTGACCCTCTCCCCTGCTGTCTCCCCCTGCAACTCTCTCCTCTGACTCCCCTTTTGCTCCCTCTCCTGCTCCTGCTTAAGGTGGAGCTCCTGCAGCTGATGCCTTCACAAATAAACACACATTATTTATTAAGGAAAATAAATTATAGTTATTATTTCAGGTATTAGTTTACCATATCCTGATTATATCAACGACCCAAGGACAATGTTAACATCGAGAAGATAATGTTACATTTACATGTAAGTATGAAAAATGTTGAAATACAAATTCCTGAATATTTCACTTTTCATTATAAAGAATTCCTGTAACATGTACAGTATATTAATCACAAAAAGTAAATGCTGAAACACAAAACAAATATACATTTATGTATATGATTTAACCTAACAAATATCATTATGTATTATGTAGATATTATACCAAGTGAGGAAGTGATTGTTTTTAATTCTTATTTTCTCTTCCAAAATGAGGAGTGATGAATTTTTATCTGGCAAAACATTCATATTTCAATGTCTAATCTAAACCTAAATACAGTTGCATATGAAATTAAACCATCATGAAGATTTATTTTGTTTTATTTTCATAATCTACAAAAATACAGATTTTGAAAATGTACTTAAATTATTAAAGAAAATGACTGCATAACATTAAATGGTGTTTTCCCCAAAAAAATTATGTTTGCTGTGTTTGGTCACTGATCGCTGACCAAACTGTATGGTCACTGTGCTGCAGATACCTGACACACTCCTCTCTGGCCTTGGACGCTGCCGTCTCCTGGAACAGTGACTTGCTGTGTGTGAAGTACTTGTCGTATTTCTCTCCACCCTCTCTTGGATAAATCCTCTTGAAGCCGCCCAGGTGTTTGGCCTCATACCTCTCCATCTGTTCCATGGTGGCTGCATGGCACTGACGCAGCTCCTCTGACCTGGTGATGCACATATACACACACAGAGGAAAATTGGGTTAGTTGAAGACACACCCAGGACTGACCTTGTAGAGACCATTTGGTTTCCGCGGGACCATACCTGGCCTCTTTTGTGCGGTTCTGCTGCAGCCTCTCCTTCACCCTCCGTCTCTCTTCCTTGTTGATTTTACGGCGGTCACAGGCGCCCAGGTTGATGAGATTCATGGTGTCGTACAGCAGTGCGTCCTTCACCTCATGATCCAGCTGTGAGTCAGTGGTGAAACTGGGAGAGTGGTTCACCTGTTCACACATACCACAACATAGTCAGGGGTTTTTTAACCATGACTAGTTAAACATTGGTTTTGAACCTATGACACTGCTGTGTTTGACCCGAGGAAATAATCCTTAGATAGATAGATAGGTAGGTAGATAGATAGATAGATAGATAGATAGATAGATAGGTAGGTAGGTAGATAGATAGGTAGGTAGATAGATAGATAGATAGATAGATAGATAGATAGATAGATAGATAGATAGATAGATAGATAGATAGATAGATAGGTAGGTAGGTAGATAGATAGATAGATCACATCTCAACATCTCTTTTGCAATTGGATGTTGCTAGAAAAATAAATGACCAGTAGATGGCAGTATGTAACGCAATACCTTGCTTAAAGAAGTGGATGGTTTTAGTGACACCAACTGTGTTGTAAGAGGTGTTAGGAGGTTAGAAACTAAGCTGTTTGCATCTTAATTTTTTTTCTATTTTATCCCTTAATTCATTTCTGTGTTTCACCTCCAGGAGCCAGGGTCGAAGACGATGGTCCAGCAGGACATCAAACCCCAGGATCTCAAAGCAGGCGCTGCCACTGGTGTGGTTGGGAAAGCAGGTTTGATAATTATGTTTGAGGACAGGATGAGCAGAGATCAGTGTTTTGATGATGACGTCCTCAATGTCACCCCACATTTTCTCTGTGTTACATCTGATGGACTCCAAATATCTGTTTAAGGTGGACAGTTTTCTGTACGAAATGAAAAAAAGAAACATTTTAAAATGCTCTAAAGCAAGATTAGGCCTGAAATAAGGATTTATTGACCTTTTGCTGCCAGTGTCCTCGTCACGGACAAAGTTTTCACTGTTCTTGTTGATGGAGTAGTTGGTCAGATGCATACACACGTCGCCCTGCAATTAAATTCATTTAGGAAAAAAACAACACCAACATGTTCTTAGCCTGTTTTCCTTCCTTTTCCGTCAGCATTTCTTACCAAATTGTTTTGTAGTGGTTCATTATACTGCATGGTGCAGAAGCGAGCCAGGCCCTCCTTGTACATGAGGATGCTGAATGGTTCACACGACGTCACCAGCACATAAATACGCAAGTCAAACTTGAACCCGTCGATTACAAAAGGCTGAAAGTTCAAATGAGACAATCATGTTGGGAAAGAGAGTTCTGACTTGAAAATCAGGTTCTGTTTGTTGTGTCCTTACCTTGGTGATGTAAACCTGGCAGATCATGTGATCTCCAGGTGGAACGTCTTTGGTAGATTTGGTGATGAAGATACCTTTGCCCTGACAGCCAGTGTCTGGTTTACAGATGTAGGTCTTGTGTTTTTTGATTCTGGTATAAGCTTGAAAATCACTGTAACTGCAAAAGACCATCGGTATTAATGGAGTATACTGTGTTGCATTGAAAAGAACAGAGTTGAATGAAAGGAAGAACAAAAAAAAAAAAACACTCACTCGGCAGGAAGGCACCAAGTTCTGGGGAAGATGTTGTAGTCTTTGGGGAAAAGCTTGAGCATCCGATTCATGTTTCTGGCCAGGGAGTCTTTACGGCAGATCTCGTTCATTCCAGGAAAATGGTTTATTTTCTATAAAGATAAAAAGTAGACACTGGTGTTGAGCTTTTTCGCGTCTAAGGTTTCATGTCCAGCGACCGCATGAATTATCCAATGATGTGACATGAGAATGACACAAGAAGGAGACATTACAGAGGGACAGTCGTCTGGTCTTCAATGATCCATCTCCAGGAGCAGGAATCAAATTACCAGACAATTATTTTACAGAGCTGAGTCCAGTTCAATTAGCAGTTTATGGTGATGGCAGTAATGTGGCGGTGGCCGGGAGCAAATTCAATCACATACCTGGTAACGCTTCATGTCCTTAACACGCTCCAGGGACACGGAGCAGTCGGTCCAAAACAGGGTCCAGTCCTCACCGTCTGCCGCCTCTCTGAGGCCGTACCTGCGAGCAGCTCGCCGCACTGAGACCAATCAGAGGGAAAGGGGGTTTTAAAGATGGCTAACGAGTACTGTGGAAGGTTATTCCTGACATTAATGAACCTGAAGTTTTATCGACAATCAGACTTCCTCTATAAAAATCATATGATAGAATAATCCAACTTTTATATAATGTCAATGTCATGATGTCTTTAGTTTGTATTTAGATCAACTATGACCATGCTTGCTTTCTTCTGGAGAAGTCTGGATTTTGGAATAACAAATCCATTTGTGGTTATTTCCATTAACTTATATATTATTTAATACAGATAATACCACTAGACGAAATCCCTACATGCACTTAGGTCCTGGTTGTTAATTGGTATCAAAATTTATGTTTGTCATGTTCAGAGGAGGGACAGTTAATACATTGGTAGAACAATGATCCTGGAGATGGAGCTACCAGGTAGGAGACAAAGAGGAGATTGATGGATGCAGTGAGAGAGGACATTGTAGTACTCTAACTCCAACAAGTAGTTGGAGTTAGAGTAGAAGATACAGAGGACAGGGGGAGATGGAAAATGTTGATTCGCTGTGATAAAAGGGACAAGCCAAAAGGAGAAGAAGTTCAATATTAATGTTAGCCAGATGATTGTTTGTAATTACACCACTGATGTTGTTCAGTTTCAATTAGGCCCAGTGTTGTTGTGCTGTTGTCATTACTTCCCTGTGTCCTAGACTGGGTTCATTTCACTATTTTACCAGGTGTGTGATTGCAGCTTTAGATGCTGGAGGACATCGCCACCTGAGAAGAAGAGTGTGTCAAACCTACCACTTTCATATTTGCAACTGGTGAGACATATTCAGAGGAGGGACAGTGGATACATTGGTATAAGAATGATCCTAGAGATGGAGCTACCAGGTAGGACAAAAAGACAAAGAGGAGATTGATGGAGGCAGTGAGGGAGGACATGGTGATAGTTGGAATCAGAGTAGATAAGATACGGAGAACAGGGGGAGCTGGAATTTGTTGACTCGCTGTGGAAACACTTAAAAAAAGGGACAAGCCAAAAGGAGAAGAAGTTCAATATTAATGTTGCCAGATGATTGTTTGTAATTACACCACTGATGTTGTTCAGTTTCAATTAGGCCCAGTGTTGTTGTGCAGTTGTCATTACTTCCCTGTGTCCTAGACTGGGTTCATTTCACTATTTTACCAGGTGTGTGATTGCAGCTTTAGATGCTGGAGGACATCGCCACCTGAGAGGAAGAGTGTGTCAAACCTACCACTTTCATATTTGCAACTGGTGAGGTTGATCCACAGTCATCTGGAAGAGAAGAGAGAGGAGGAGAGGGACAGACATCTGCTTTGCTGTGAGCTACTATAGACGTCTCATTACACTCCTCTGTTTACTGCTCACATCAAGAAAAACAGGACAAATTAGTAAAAACTGGAACTTCAGGAGCCTTAAGGACAAACCATAAAGCCCCATCTGCCCAGATGTTTATGTGTTTACCTGTAATATATGAAGTGCACAACAGAAGAGAATAGCCTGAATACCTCTTTTTCCCTTTTTTCCTCTTCTTGATGGTTGGTGGAAGAGTATCAATGTAAGCTTCACTTTGACTTTCACCTCCTTCTCCCTGCTGCTCACATTTATCACCAATAATGTCTGGATTGTCCACAGGTAGACCCATCCTGAAGGAAATCATCATTATTTTATTTTATCAGAACATTATCATGACATTATCTAAGAAGGAATGAAAGAAAAAAAGCAAACTCCTTGTCATTGTAACACTGTGATCCACACAACAAAATGTAACATCTGCATTAACTTAATCACCAAAGTGAACAGTGGACAGCCTTGAGGGGACAGTGCCACGCTCAGTGGACCTCAGTGGTAAACCTCAGAGCTGGTGGACTCAAAGCTGGAACCTTCCAAACCCAGTGTTTTTTATTACAGTATAGGTCGCTTTATTATTTTTTTAATATTTGAAGCTGAACTTTTTAAATAAAAATGTTTTAATTGAAAAAACAACATTTTAATTAATTTCAAAATACTGCATTTATGTTCTTTCTGGACTATTTTTGATCTTTTCTCTTCCTGACTTTCTATTATTCTGAGCCAAACCCTGTTACCATATTAACTCATTCATCTCCATTTGCTTATCTGTTACTTGGTCTCAGGGGCAGCATTCTCAGGGGTCTCCATTACTGCCACCCAAATCACACAGCTCCATACCGTGACCCTGGTCTGGACAATGGTGACAGCAATCTGAACAATGATATGATTCAGGCACCTTAAGGGACAGAGGTTAAGGAACCAGACTGGGGTTTGGAGGGTTCCAAGTTCCAATCCACCAACTGCCAGGTTACCACTAAGGTCCACTGAGCATGGCACCGTCCCCACTCACTGCTCCCCCTGCTGCTCAAAGCTGCCCACTGTTCACTTTGGTGACGGGTTAAATACAGAGGTCACATTTCGATGTGTGCAGTGGTGTGAATCACAGTGACACAATGACAAGGAGTTTGCTTTCCTATTGTTCATCACTGAGATAGCTTTTGGGAAGAAGCTATCTCTGAGTCTATTTGTCCTAGTTTTGTGTGACCTGTACCGTCTGCCTGATGGTAACAGGTCGAACAGAGAGTTACTGGGATGGGACAAGTCCTTGATGATGTTGCCAGCTCTACTGAGGTAGCGAGAGTTGGCAATATCCTCCAGACCGGGCAGGGAGCAGCCAGTGATCTTCTGGGCTGTGTTAATGACTCTCTGCAGGGCTTTCCTGTCTGCGGCTGAGCACCCTGCATACCACGCTGTGATGCAGTACGTTAGGATGCTCTCTATGGCGGCTCTGTAGAAGGTGAGCCGCCATAGAGAGCATCCTAACGTTACCATCAGGCAGACGGTACAGGTCACACAAAACTAGGACAAATAGACTCAGAGATAGCTTCTTCCCAAAAGCTATCTCAGTGATGTAGTGTGTAGTGGTGTGAATCACAGTGACACAATGACAAGGAGTTTGCTTTCCCTTTCCTTTCCTTTTTCTGGATTATAACCTGAAAAACAATTTAAACAATTTCCCATGTGGATCAATAAGGTATGTCTAAGTCTAAGTCTAAGTCTAAGAAAACCTCCAGGTTCCAGGGGGGCATCATCCATTGGATTCAGGTTTGAAGCCAACGAGCTGCCCCGTCCCCATATAAACTCGCTGGTTGTTTCTCAGTTCTCTTCTTTCACCATTTACCTATTTCAGTGCACCTTAATTGTTAGGCGCTGCCCTACCTGATAACGAAACCCAATCAAACAGAACCAAGTGTATGCTGTAAGCGTGAGTGGACTCATGTTTCTGTTTCCATTCCTCTCATCAGGTGAGTGCTCTACCTGTCAACACATTGTTTCCTCACTGGTGTTGAAGGGTTAGCGTGGCAGGACGGATACAAATGGAGGGAAATGGAGCAGCATGAGCCTGAACAGTTAATCCAAACTTGACATGCACAGTCCAACACCCTTCACTGGTGTTCTGCTGCTGTACATAACCTACCAACAGGAACAACAATGACAGCAATGAATGTATTGCTGTTATTGCTCTGTTTTTTTTTTATTACTCCGTTACTGAAAATAAGGGTTCAAATCGAGCTGTTTAATATATTTTTGAAGAATATGTTCAAACATGATTTCCAAGGTGAACCAGTCTTTTAGATTCTTTTACTCTTAACTTTGTTTTGTTTTTTTATTTTAAACACATCAAGTGTTATTCTAATTTTCAGCTACTTGGAAACAACATATTTTGTTTTTTCTCTATCCCGTGTTTTTCTTTATTCCCTATAAACTTTTACTCCTTCTCCCACAATCTTTGATCTAATAAAGTTTTTGAAAAACTTTTGCCGAGTTTAATTAAATCATTTATTTTGTTCTTTGTCCACCAGCGTCTGTCTCCACTCTGACCAAACCAGAGTGACCAACCATTGGTTGCAGCACTGTCTCAGCTTCTCTCTCTCTGCCAATATCTGGTGTCTTGTCAGGTGATGGTGAGTTCAAGTGAACTCCAGCAGTGAGGGAACATTAAGGAGGGACATCCCAGGCTCACTGCTGGAGGATACAATACCAGGTAACCGTATTCTGATCAAGTGACAAGGATAATCCTGACCATGAGGGTGGACACAGGGTGGAGACGCACCACTGACCCCAGCCCAGATACAGTTACAGCAATTACAAGGGTTTGTTCAAGCGTCCCCATTAGTGTGTAACAAAAAGACCTCTGTTATTTTCTGTTAAGCCATCTATCAACTACTAATCTGGGGATTAGCAACACGACTGGTAGAGGGCTCAGCTATTGTAGGTGAAATTGTCCTGTATTTCTTCTTTAATTTGTTTAATTGATTAATTTAATTTGATTTGTTGAATATATTTCAATTTTTTTAAGTGTAACTTAAAGAAACTGATCAGTCAGACCTAAGATTACAATCTTAGGTCTGACCTAAGATTAGATTCTTTAGTAGTGGCTCAATGAACACATATATGTTTTAGTGTGACTGAAGAGAGGACTTGACTACAAATTTTAATTGAACAATACAAACCAATTAAAGAAAATTGTGTTGTTTTGTGACCAGAGGTTGATTACAACTAAATATTGACGCTTAAGACACTTCATCTGTTTGTTGGTGCCCCAGTACATACATAGATAGATAGATAGATAGATAGATAGACAGAAGAAACAACTTTGATGTCATTATTGCAGATTTATTGCAGAGTTCATGCTACTTTTGGGGTTTATTTAATTTTTTTAATCATCCAGTCAAATCATTTTACAACAGGAATAATTCCTGGACCAGTGGTCAAGGTTGTTGTCAATGGTATTCAGCCTCTGGCTACTATCGATTGATGGAAAATACAATAAGTGAGCAGTCATTCCGCCGACCACAACTACAACAAGGACAAAGTGAACACTCATGAAAACTATTTCAGATGTGACCGTCACTCACCTGCATCTTCGTGCCTACATTTGCTTGGATCAGGCGATGGTTGACCAAGGTTATACAGATCCAGGAGTTTCCTTCCCGTCCTCTTTAAGATGCAGCCTCACTCCTCAGCAGACAAAGACACTCTTTTGTATCTTGAGTTAAAAATAAAAAAATAAACCCCTGTAGATTAGTGTCAGCTCAAGGAAGTTTCAGTTCGGATTGACTTACACACTCCACAGGCAGGCCTGGATCTGATGACCAATTAGAAACTGCCCGGACCAACACCTGATCCAGGCTCTTGACATGATGGACACAAAATGAGCAGGAGACCTCAGCGGGGAGGCGGACACTGAGGCACAGTCCCCGATATTTGTTCATTGAAATCGGAGGAGAACCTTGTGGTTCCTCCCTGTTGTTAAACCTAAGTCTTTGCTGAAAAAAGAACATTTTGAACATTTATTCTCTACAGATCAATATAATGATCAAAATGTAAATGAAATAAGATGACCTTTGATATACTATATTTATAGCATATCATCAATCCAGACGTCTGGAATATAATGACTTGAAGGATCTCACAAAAGCAGCTTCTTGATTAATGACACATTCACTATGAATTAACCATCACCTGACACTCTATACTATTCCCTGCTCACTGGTCAACCTTTACTTGTCATTGTGATGCTTTAAAGATCAGCTGCTAAGATTCCATCAGTGGTGTCTGTCATGTGAAGTCTTGGGGTTCAGTGGTATTTAATTTGTGTGTTTGCGTGACAGAGAGAGAACAGCGTGGATTACACCAGCTGCCAATTACAATCTTTAGACATGTGTCTTGCTACAGGGGCTTTATTATCTTCTAAGGAAAAGGAAAGCTTGTCTTGCCTTGTCATTATGATTCACCTTTGCATTTAACCCATTACCAAAGAACAGGGCCATGCTCAGTGGACCTCAGTCGTAACCTGGCAGTTAAGTGAATGGGAACTTGGAACCCTTTGGACCCCAGTCAGGTTCCTTAACCACAAGAACACACTACCCCGTCCATCATGACTGATTTATTGCCCAAACACCTAATTCTTCAGTACTGATATCAACCACTACCGATATATACCACTATCTGCCCCTGTCTCACAACATTATGTTTGATACCAGTAAACGCCAGAAAACTCAGCCCTTGTATTATTCAATATTTTATTATTGGAAGAAAAAACAATGTCACGTTGTGCTAATATCACGCCAATAATATTGATCATCCTTGTAAATAAATATATATATAATATGTATTGTTATTGTCATATATCATAAATATATATATAGTATATAAACATGTCCTCCCACGCTGCAATCTAATCTATCTACTGTCCCTCCTCCAAACCATCTCAGTCTGTCTTCTCTAGCTTTTTCTCCAAACCTTCCTGTCTGTGTTGTCCCTCTAATCACC